>JAODAL010033943.1:0-44927 GCA_025379985.1 Phyllomedusa bahiana | reverse complement strand
GCTTTGCTGGGCCCAAATTATCCAACCTCTTTGGGTGTCTTTACTGGTCGGGGAAAGGGGGTTGGGGTGGTTGGCCTGGTTCACAAAAAAGGGCATTGCACAGGATCATGCAGATTTTAGATATGAAGGCTCTCCTAGAGCTGCAGGGTATGCGGACCACTGTTGACAAGGTGAATATCTGTATTTCCAAACTCAGGGCAATTTCACAAATTTGTTGCAGCCATCCTGCACTTAGCATCCTGATCTTTCCCTATGAAGACAATTTTATTTATTGCGAGGTCTAAAACCTGCCACGGTTATCAGGACATACGGCAGTATCTTTAAATTGTACTTCTACTTTTTACCCACCAATAAATAACCTACGACCACATAAACGTCTTCTGCAATGCTTGTGTTATCTTATTTGCAGATGACAGGTCTACATCAGTAGGACATGAATGGTTTTTCTCTTCCTAAGGCGAGAGCAAATCGCCGTTATAACACGATATTCTGCCGCTGACTTATCTCGGGCAATAGAAACTGAAAAGGTTAAACAATAAAAAAGAAGAGCAAAAAAATATATGTATTTCTTCCACTGGCTGCCAATCCAATTCCCACTTACTCGACTGATTGTTATGTGGGATCTGGAGAGCTTGTATTTGATATATGGACTTGTGTGTCGGAAAGTTCAGTGGAGCCAGAGGTCACGGTATTGCGGGACTATTAAAGTGAAAGTAGAAAAATAGTTTCTGATAAGCTGGTATGTGTGATAGGGGGAGGAATAGCAGCTGACAGCTCGGGGATTACAGCAGATGATATGATATTACAGTGTTGAGGAGCGTTATCGCTTACAAGATAAACGTATACATCGACTGAAATATTGATGCGATATGAAAATGGACTGTATGCAGAGATAACTACGCCAGGTCAAAGATGATTTAAATGTGTTACTGCTATGTACTAAGGTATTTACAGGTATGTGGTTAAAGAAGACCTGTGACATCTTCGGACTTGTCTGTGTTCCCAGTGAAATAACAATTCTGGGGCATCTTCTCTTATAACTATGTATTGTGCTGTTCTTTTGTTATTCCTTCTAGAAATGTATTACTGTATTTGTCAAATAGGTGTTTCCAGTTGGGGGAGTGTCCCTGCACAGTGTGACATTGTCCAATCAGTGCTGACACAGTCAGTGTGTGCAGGAACACGCCCCTTAAAAAAATCTGGGACGGTAAAACTTAGCTGACATTTTTAAAAGGAATAACAGAGGGACAGCATAACACAGTTATTTAAAGGGGTTGTCTCACTACAGGGATTGCTGCTTTTTATTAAAGATCTTACAAAAACAAGTTACTTTGCAATAGGTGTCCATTATCAGTGTCCTACCTATTCCTAGCTATCCCCTCTTGTATGGGCTGCATCAGCTCCTCAAGTCACTATAGCTACAGACCTGTTTGATCTCTCCTGATAGGCTGCCAGCACTGGTTGCTATAGCTACAGACCTGGCTTCTACTGCAGCCTAGTGGAAGCCAGTAAACACGCCCCTGATTTCAAAATGAAACCAAAAAAAACAGGACTGAGGTCAGATGAATCAATGTAGTGAGACAACCCCTTTAAGCATATGGAGATGCAGTGTGTCCATTATAACCAGGCCTTATACCAGCCATACTACGGTGTGCATACGACTATGTAGTAATATACTAGTGCATTTAAAAAAATTAGAATATCATTGAAAGTTAAAGGGGTTCTCCAGGACTATCTTTTTAATTGTTTAGGGCTCACAAATGTATTCTATTAAACCTTGTAATTCATACTGTACAATAATATATGGGTTTCTCTATTTGACTTACATTATTGCTATCAATTATCTTTTCAGTGATATTCTAATTTTTTTAGATGCACTAGTATATAGATTATATATAACGTATTGCATGTATATATTTATAAATGAACTCAAAGTATACACTAGGGGCTGCAACAGTTTTCTGGTGTACTTTGAGCCAGAAAGAATGTATGAACAGGTGCACTCCACAGTTTGGTGCGATAAGTGCCTTTATAATGCGCCAAAGACACTTTTTAATGCACCAAAGATGTGAGGTGTTTGGGGGCATTTTGCATCACATTAATAGAAGTAGACACATTTATGATTCTATGACGCCAAATCTAGGTGCAAGGTGCAGAACAGTTAGGGTAAAGGTGGTGCCTGAGCCAGACTTGTGGTATTGGCTCTTCACTGCGCCTGTATGTATGACCTGCAGAAGAACAGCCAGACCAGGGTAAAGGTGGTGCCTGAGCCAGACTTGTGTTATGGCTCTACACTGCCCTGTATGTAGACCTGCAGAAGAACAGACCAGGGTAAAGGTGGTGCCTGAGCCAGACTTGTGGTATTGGCTCTACACTTCCCTGTATGTAGACCTGTAGAAGAACAGCCAGACCAGGTAAAGGTGGTGCCTGAGCCAGACTTGTGGTTTTGGCTCTACACTCCCCGGTATGTTTTTTGACCTGCAAAAGGAACACCCTGCCCAAAGGGGGTTTAGAGACTTGGGGTTTTGGGGGGGCTCTGGAAAACAAGCCGGGGAAATTGGGGGGTTGGGTTTATTATACAGGGAAAAAAATTTTTGGGGACTCTCGGTTCACAAAAATTTTTGATCAAAATTTGTTTAAAGTGCCCACGTTTTCAACGTGATCTCAAAATCGGGCATTTTATCCCTATCTTTACCTTCAATCGAAACCAATCAGGCCTCTCGCTGGGGCAAAACCCGACCCCCCATTATTCCCAAATAGGGGGTAAAAAAAAATAAAAAAGAGGGGGGGGGAAAGAAAAAAGGAAAAAAATTAAAATAAAAACACCCACAAAAAAACCCCAAAAAAGCCCGGGGCCCGGGCTTTAAAAAACAAAGGCCCCTTTTTTTGAGGGAAGTTTTGGGGGGGGGACAAACACCCCAAATATAATTTTTGGAACAGCCAATTTTTCCCTTTTTAGGTTTTTTTTTTTTTTTTTTTTTTTTTTTTTTTTAAAATTTTTTTAAAATCAAATAAAACCAAAGGGGAAAAGGGGTTCCTCCGTTTTATTGGCCCACAAAACCCATTTCCCCGGGGAAAAAACGGGGAAATTTTCCCAAATTTTTGGGTTTTTTCCCCCTGCCCCGATTTGAAAGAGGAAAAACCGGGAAAGGAAGGGGGTTAGCCCCTTGGGATTTCCCATTTTGAGATCAGGAAGCAGGGGGGGGACCTTAACCCAAATTTTATTGTCAAAATTTTGAACCGAGAGGCCCAAAGGGGGGTTTTTTCCCGTTTGTGGATTTGGGTTTAAAAACCCTTTTTTAGGGAAAGCCAACCGGGGAAAATGGGATTAGAATTGTTTTGGGATTGGCTCTAAAACGGCCCCGTATGTTGACCTGCGGAAAACAGCCCAAACACGACCCAGGGTTGGGTTTAACCGCGGTTTTGGAAAAAACACCCCTGGGGGTTTTTTTTGAGCCAGAATTGTGGTAAATTTGGGTTACATTTTCCCCGTAAAGTATGACCTGCGGGGAACAGCCCGACCAAGGGGTAAAGGTTTGGGGCCTGAGCCAAAGGGTTGTGGTATTGGCTCTACACTGGGCCCCGTATGTATGGCCTGCAGAAAAAAACCGGGAAAACCAGCCAGGGCCGGGTTAAAGGTTTGCCCTTTTGTTCCCTGGGTTTCCAAAAAGGGGTGAGCCGACTTGGTTTTGGTTCCTTGCCCTTATTTTGGCTTCAAAAAAACCGCCCTTTTTATAGGATTTGGAGGCCCTTCAGAAAGAAAAAAGCCAAAGGGAACCCGCCCCGGGTAAAGGGGGGTGCCTGAGGGAAAACTTGTGGTTAAATTGGGTTAAAACCTTTTCCCCTGTTTTGTATGAACCCCGAAAAAGAAACCGCCCCAAAAACCCGGGAAAAAGGGGGGGCCTGAGCCCCGACTTTGTTGTATTGGCTTCTACAAGCCCCGTATGTAAAAGACCCGCAAAAGGAACAGCCAGACCGGGGGGAAAGGGGGGTTTTAAAAGGTTTTGCCAAAAGGCCCGGAGGGATACCTGGGAACAATTTTTCTCAATTGGGGATTTTTAAAAGGATTTTTGAATTGAAAATGTCAGCACCCAAAAATTTTTTACATGTCGCCCTAGATATCCATTTTACGCAATGCTCTGTGAGCTAAATAGTCTAGACTCCAGACTGATAAATAGTACCAAATTATCAGTGCAGCTGCTTCTAATATATTTAGCTCACAGAGCATTGCGTAGATGGCATATGACTGTTTCCCCTTCACAGCTGTTGTAGAAAGACCTAACCGTATACCTGTTGACAGCCTATGAATATACTGTAAATAACAGTGATCCATTCACTTTCAGCAAACACATATGTTGAAAATAGTGATTAACTGCAACACAAAGTATAATAAAAAAGTGAAAAACGTTTCAATTATACAAGATAAAAGTGAATTTGTCACTTTTGATTACATTTAATTAAACCACCGCCATGAAGATATATTGCCTGTCCATGCTGTGCTAACCCTAACCCGTTCTGTCCCTGTTTAAAGAACCCCCTTGACCTCTGTTTTGGTAATCCTTGTGTTCCCTGTGAAATAACAATTCTGGAGCCTCATCTCTTATAACTCTGTGTTGGGCTGTTCCTCTGTTCTTCCTCCAAGAGACTGACTACTGAATCACTCAGATGGGGGTTACCACTCCAGATTCAAAAGGGTGTGTCCTTGCACACAACACTGATTCTGTTTGGAAAGTGTCAGACTGTACAGGGAGTCACACCCCATTGGGAACACCCTGCTGACATATTATATATAGGTACATGGCCCACTCTTGATTGTAGTTATACAAGGCTTTCCTCGATTCGGTAGGTAGGTCTACTGGGCTCCCATTAAAAATAAAAAAATAACACTCATCTCTCACCAGTTCCCCCTCCGAACATTTCTTTTAGAATTCGGAGAAGCTTGTGTACACTAACAGTAGATAAAATCTTCTTTATCTCCTGAACAAAGTAAAATCAAAACAGCTATTTATTTGAGAATAGTCTTCATTTACCCTTTCCTTTGTGTTGCTTTCCAAACATTGTAGTAAGAAACCCCCTTTTAAGGCCTGCTGGCTGTTCAGGCATGTCTGCTATAGTACATACCTGTATTCTATAAGAAGACTATGAGATGTCTCAATGTAGTTCAAGCCTGATCAACATTTGGGAGTTACCTTTCCTTTGTCAAGAGGATTCTTGAGTCAGTACCTACACAGTTTGATACTGTCAATGATGATTAAACAGTCAGTGTGTGGGGGTACAGCGGGACGGTTACACAAATACTGTTTAACCAAATCAAAACCTATTAGCACATAAAGGTGATTTTTACTGTAGACATGGCTTGGTAGGTCAGTGGTGGTTTAGTTGAGCCCAAGTTTGGGGAATAGCTCTGGGCCATTGGTCCACTTAATATTACACTGGTCAACAGGTCCCTCTTTTCCCTATGCAGATGACAGGCTGAAGTGGAGCACCGTCTGTGCAGTGAACTACATTTTACTCCACTAATTGACTTATGATCTTACTCGTCCTGAACCAAAAAGCCTTGCTGTTCCGAATGATCCCTTTATGGTACCGTTTCATCTTACAGTCTTTATCGTCATTGTATGTACTTAATGGAGGGTTTCATGCTGTAATTTTTTGGGGGTTAAACTATTGTGTGCTTCCAGTCTCGGAGTATCCCAGACAATGGTCAATTGGCAAATGGTTACCATATAAATATCCCTGGTTCAGGAAGGACAAGAGACAAGCTTCACATCAATCAGTGGTTATCTATGTGAGTGTCTAACTGCTTAACATCATAGGAGACTGTGTTTGCAGAAATGCAATTTGACTTGTGCTTCTCATAAATCTGAATCTATGATCCCAAAGGGATGATACTGTGCAATTTTTATGCCTATAGTTTTATTTCCATTTCTGTCTCAGACATCCTGTGCATGAAATCCACTAAAACAATTGTCCTTGATACATTCTATAAAAGATGTGGATCTTAACTCATAAATTACTGAACTGAGTTCATTCATATGAAGGTCATAGAAGAGAAAGGGCCGAAACTAAAAATCACCAGCAGATATAGATTACTAAGCGGCCCTGTGTTATAACCTCATTAAGATGCATTAACATCGCTGGTATATGTCTGGACACCCTGAAAAAGTGATCCGGACATATAGTGTGGTGGGGCAGAACCAGAGCAATAGGAGACTATAGGGCAAACGTAGGGCGACATACACTCACTGGCCACTTTATTAGGTACACCATGCTAGTAACGGGTTGGACCCCCTTTTGCCTTTAGAACTGCCTCAATTCTTCGTGGCATAGATTCAACAAGGTGTTGCAACGATGCTCAATTGGTACCAAGGGGCCCAAAGAGTGCCAAGAAAATATTCCCCACACCATGACACCACCACACCAGCCTGAACCATTGATACAAGGCAGGATGGATCCATGCTTTCATGTTGTTGTCGCCAAATTCTGACCCTACCATCCGAATGTCGCAGCAGAAATCGAGACTCATCAGACCAGGCAACGTTTTTCCAATCTTCTACTGTCCAATTTCGATGAGCTTGGGCAAATTGGAGCCTCAGTTTCCTGTTCTTAGCTGAAAGGAGTGGCACCCGGTGTGGTCTTCTGCTGCTGTAGCCCATCTGCCTCAAAGTTCGCCGTACTGTGCGTTCAGAGATGCTCTTCTGCCTACCTTGGTTGTAACGGGTGGCTATTTGAGTCACTGTTGCCTTTCTATCAGCTCGAACCAGTCTGCCCATTCTCCTTTGACCTCTGGCATCAACAAGGCATTTCCGCCCACAGGACTGCCGCTCACTGGATGTTTTTTCTTTTTCGGACCATTCTCTGTAAACCCTAGAGATGGTTGTGCGTGAAAATCCCAGGAGATCAGCAGTTTCTGAAATACTCAGACCAGCCCTTCTGGCACCAACAACCATGCCACGTTCAAAGGCACTCAAATCACCTTTCTTCCCCATACTGATGCTCGGTTTGAAGTGCAGGAGATTGTCTTGACCATGTCTACATGCCTAAATGCACTGAGTTGCCGCCATGTGATTGGCTGATTAGAAATTAAGTGTTAACGAGCAGTTGGACAGGTGTACCTAATAAAGTGGCCGGTGAGTGTATATGAATTTGCATGTGCCTCTTTTTTGCCGTATATTGCTGGTTCTTTATAGGTGTACAACCAAACTTGCCGCAATGTAAAACATTTAGGGCCACATGTATGAAAACTGTCTAAAACTCACCTTGTTGCCCATAGCAACCAATCAGAGCCCATAGCAACCAATCACAGCGCCCCTCTCATTTTTCCAGAGCCCTATATGAAATGAGAGGGGCATTCTGAGGGGTTGCTATGGGCTCTGATTGGTTGCTATGGGCTCTGATTGGTTGCTATGGGCAACAAAGTGAGTATTAGACCTAGACAGTTTTCATACATGTGGCCCTTAATGTGCCAAATTTTGATGCAGAACTGCTATACAAAGTTTGGCGCATTACACTCTATGCCCATACAAAGTTTGGCACATTCTACTCTATGTAATGCAACAAACATTTTCATACATACTGTCGTATTCTACACTCCTCTATATCTATTTAGAACTGGGGTGTTGGTGCCAAGTAAAAAAAAAGTCTCATTTGAATTCATATGTCGCCCAGAGCCTCTTTTGATAATGTTAGCTCTATTTCCCTAATGTATATGCTTCTATATGTGGTAGATGACATCTCATATAGGGTGTGATGTGGTGAAATACCACATCACCCCAGAACCGCATACATTTTATTCTGTTTTTTTTCTTGCATATACGGCACATCACTGTTGGGGGGAGTGGCAGGAAACACCGGAGCTCTGGTGGCACTGCAATAGCGGTGGCTGTAGACAGGGCTGCCATCAGAAATTTCAGGGCCTCCTACAGCTAAAGCGTCTGGACCCCCCTGCCACTATGCCCTGTTGACCCCGCCCCCTGTCAACCCATAGCTCCTCCCCCACCAATCACACTCAGCAACCCCCGCAAGCCAACCCCAGAAAAAAAAATGCAGTTGCTCCATTGTCTTTGGATTTAGTTCTTGTTAGATTTTACAACGTATAGTTTATTTATATTGTGTGGGTCAGTACATATACAAGGGCTAGAAAGAACCTCCAAATGATCACCGCATCTCACCACTATAATGTTACTGACCAAACCAGTATAAACAGACCAATATAACCAAATAATATAAACAGACCAGATAATACTGCCACATATCACTACGTATGATGACTAACATCACTATAATGTTACTAATCAAACTAGTACACTGAGGCTGATGTCACCAATAACAACAAAATACAAAGACCAAATAATACCGCAATATCATCACCAAATATCTGCACCATAAAGATGCAGAATAATGCCACGATACTGGTACTGAATATAATCCATTACAATAACACCAATATTACTGCCATATAGTGGGACATGTCTTAAAACTGTCACAGGGCGGGGGCTCACTGTTTTAATTTGTCAATGCCTGTCCTTCCCTGCCTGCCGGCAGCCAGAGGGATGAGGGGGGGCTGCTGCGCAGAGGAGAGAAAGTCAGTGAAATGATCTATGTAAAACTATGCCCCCTCTCCTCACCCCGCCTAACAGTACATGTACATGCTGATGTAATAGAGAGAACAGGCCTGCTTGCTGCCTGTTCTCTCTAACAGTGCTGTGAAGCAAGGGGGTGGTACCTGCCGGCGGAGACGGGCCCCCTTTTGCTTTACAGACTGGCCGGGCCCCATACACCAAGTACTGCCTGTACTGGCTTAATGGCGGCCCTGGCTGTAGAACTGAGTACCAGTTAAGTTTAAGATTTTATAGCAGTCCTGGGCTGTAAGGATGTTTGTGAAAATCTCAGATATCCTCGGGAAAAGTATTTTAAAATGAAATCACATTGGGAAAAAAATTTTAAAAATATAATCACCTCCTGTTCCACACCACTGCTGCTCTGAAGCGCATCGGAGTCCAATGTTCTGATATTTTTTATTTTATAGGAATCCTGGCCTGTGTAGGGAATGTGTAAATTAAAAAAAAAAACTATAAAGTAAAATCATGATTAAATGGGGCCAGGCTGGAGAAAAATAGAAAAACGTTATACTTACCACTCTGTCCCACACTGCTGCCGATCCAGAGAGCCCCAGTATGTGCTCCTCTGGACTTATGGGTTCTACGCCCCAACACAAAGGAAATGCTTGTTCCCCATTCACTGCATTCAAAATAGTATGTCAGCATTGTCTTTATGTGGGCACAAGACTCTGGAAGTGCAAAGGGGCAGATCCTGGGGATCTTTGGAGCAGTAGCAGTGTGGAGAAGGGAGGTGAGTATAACCTCTTTTTTTCTATTTATCCTCAGCCTGGCCATATTTAAAGGTAATTTTTCTGGGCTGGACAACCCCTTTAAGCATATTTTTGCTGTTTCCAAAGCAGCAGCACAGGCAAGATGGCCAACCCCCATAATAAAGTATGGAAAATAAAAAAAAGAATACAGTAATGAAATCCAACAAATTAGAAAAGATAAGAAAAAAATTGAGGTAATAAATTTTTTAAGTTTTGCTCACACTTCCATCAAAGTCTAAATGCTCCCATTGGTAGCTCTACCAGAGTTAACAGCTGGTATGCTATTATCTTCCCATAAAATATTACAAACCAAACTATTGATGGGGACTATTAGGCACCAAAAATGTCAATCATTTAATGGTTCTAGTACTTTTGTTATGGTTTTTGTCCTAATGGAAACTATGACCGTGGTGTGAACAGAGCTTAAGTCACCATCATCACAGATAGGGATTCTTTACTTTAAGAGCAGTGAGACTATGGAACTTGCTGTCACAAGAGGTTGTAATGGTGAATTCATTGACCAAGTTCAAGAAAGGCTTAGATACCTTTTTTGAAAAATACTGTATAATTCTGGTTCTGGCTAATACATTCTGGAGTTAGGATATTGATCCAGGGATTATTCTATATTTGGAATCAGGAACAAATCTTTCCTCTTCTATGGGACAATCGGCAGCCACCTCATAAGGGGCCGTTTACACGGCATAGTACAAATACCGGCCGGTTATTTGTCCTGTTTTGCGCCCGTCCCCACGGCCGCGGGGGGGACGGCTTTTCTCCGTGATGAGCGGAGACCAGCCCCCCCCTCCCATTGAGATGCACATGTTCCGTCTGGAAACCGGACGGAAGATTGTGCATGTTCAATGTTTTGTCGCCGGTCCGCCGGCGACAAAACTGCCGGGCGGAAAAACCGGTCAGTGGTGACTGCTGCACGGGTTTTACATAGAGCACCATTGTGCTCATTTTCGGCCGGTTTTTAAGGCGGTCTGAAAAACCGCAAACCGGCTGAAAAACCGGCCGAAAACCCGTGCAGTGGGGACATGCCCTAAGGGTTTTTCCTTCCCCTGGATCAACACTGTAGGATTATAGGTTGGACTCAATGGAACTGTGTCTTTTTCCAACTTTTATCTACTATGGTACTTTGTGAGTCAGGAAGGAATGTTGGAAAGATTTAGACGAGTTTCCAGTCTGTTGGGCCATGTTTGAAAAAAGTCCACAGACTGGTGTTCCTGATTTTATGGTCCTAATTTTAGTGTCCTTTTGATCATGCATAGTACATTTCTCTCATCCAAATGCTTCCACATATTCACAGATAATTAATGGTGCATGACCAATGCTGAGGATTTATACTACTAAATATGTTCATGCAATGCTTGCTTCCTCGTGATGGACCAGATTCCTAGAATACGAGTGTAATTGACAGCAAAACAATGATAATTAGAAGTCTCATACATTAACTGTAATTTTTCAGACATCCTGGAACGGTCTTCTATGTAGTTGACCATTTATCTTGTCCTTGTGTATTGTTACCCAGAGCAAAGAATGACCACGCTTCAGTCTACTGTAGAGCAGGGTCATTTTCACTGAGGGCCACTTGTAACTTTAAAACTGTATACATGTAACTACGTATTGTTATATAATCTGAGACATCATATGCACCAAATGGAAGTGTCCCAGCAGCCTTTCTATGGTGTGTATACCTTTTGTCTGGGTTGTTAATAAAGTAGTTCTAATTGTTTCACCAGATATGTTATGGTGAAGGATATGGCCAGTGGTCAATAAACGACCTCTAAGGTTGTATAATAGTCAGCTCCTTCCACCTCTCTTGCGTCAGGCTTCCTACATTGAAGGGTGGCTAGAGCTGTCAGAGATGTGCGGCTGAGTGGTGTGGAGGTGTTTGTTGGGTCCAAAATGGTGTCCGCTCAGGCTTGGACTGGCCCAAAGAGGAGTAGGTGAAACCCTCGCTGAGCCTCTGAGCATGGCAGACCTGGAGTTGTGTTTGAACTGCATATATATCCTCAGAAGAGGCAAAAACGCAGAGAAAGCGATGCAAAAAGCAAGATGCAGAATATAGGAGGCATGTACAGTCATTTACAGTAGCTGTAGGGTGGGCCTCTAAAATAATCTCCACCAGTGGGTCCATAAAAACTCAACTGGTGGGCTCCTAGAATCAACTCCACCAGTGGGACTTAGGCACCCCACTCCGACACTGTGTCCGCTCCCTGCCGTCTATGTACTCTGGGAAAAATGGAGAGCTGGTCTTACTGTGCCCGGACCTTGTCCATCCTTGCTTGCTGTGTCTATGTTCTTGGGGGCCACATAAAATGACATAGCGGGCCACATTTAGCCCATGGACATTGAGTTTTGCACATGTGGTCTAGAATATGAAATCAAAAATCAGGTTTTAATGAGCAAGAAGACCATTTTTTCACTATCAACATTTTGATATAGGTTTCCCTAAAAACAGCGATGCCCAAACAGTTGCAAAATCTATCCCAACATTGTAAAGATTCTCATTGTCCTGACGTAGTCAGACTCTCCTTAAAAAATGAAGTAATAATATGGAGTGCTCCAGACAGAAGACAGCCGGGAACAGAGGGATGCCAGACTCCAAGGCTCTGTCTGTACACATCACATCTATTAGGTCTCCATCGTCGGCCCATTAAAAGCTATCAGAGACGGTGACAAATCCACACTTGTCTGGGACCAATAAGGCAACTCAATTTCAGCTCTATATTCTGCAGCAAGCAATCAACTCTGCAGGGATCGCTGGTTCTATGTGTACAGCTGCACATGACATGTAAGAGATAATAGCGGCTCTCTCTATGTAAGTATATAAACTGCTATTTAAAGTGCGTTCAGAACTGGACACTAATTGCTCTGGTAACTGTGTGTTTTCCACTGACTTCAATGAGCGAAGGTGAAATACTCCATTATCCGCAGATAATGGCACCCATAATTTGGTGTGTGTGTATTCTTAGGATTATATTTCAGAATCTGTTGCCTTTTGATTACAGATCAACTACTTTAATACCTGAGTGCTGTATAACCATTAAAAGGATTGTCCCATATGGAGTCCAGTTTGCTTAAAATAAATGCTCTGTGTCTTTAGATATCTGAAAAGTTTCTTTTAGTAGACCATAGGACAGGTATTGTACTAAAGAAGGGCATTATAGCGCGAAACGCGTTGTCCGTGTCTACGGTCTCTCTGTTATTTTTATTATTATCTTTTATGTAATGTTCACCGAATATTTTTAACAGTTGCTAATTTCTTCTGTATATTTTTTTATCTACAACATTTGAAAGATATGTGCTTGTACTAGTGTCATTCTACTTTTCATCAAACCAATACAAGTCTTTATGATGTTAGGATTTCTTATGTTTCAACTACTACATTTTTCGGACTCTTAAATGGGTTGTCTCATTACATCGATTCATCTTACCTCCGTCCTGTTTTCTTGGTTTCATTTTGAATTCAGGGGCGTGTTTACTGGCTTCCACTAGGCTGCAGTAGAAACCAGGTCTGTAGCTATAGCAACCAGCGCTGGCAGCCTATCAGGATAGATCAAACAGGTCTGTAGCTATAGCAACCAGTGATGGCAGCCTATCAGGATAGATCAAACAGGTCTGTAGCCATAGCAACCAGCGCTGGCAGCCTTTTGTGAAAGATTGAACAGGTCTGTAGCTATATCGACCTGAAGAGCTGATGCAGCCCATACAAAAGGGGATATCTAGGAAAAGGTAGGACACTGTTAATGGACATATATTGCAAAGAGACTTGTTTTTGCAAGATATTTAACATAAAAAACAATCCTTGCAGTGAGACAACCCCTTTAAGACATACCAGACCCCAAGACGCAAATTTTAGACAGAAGAAAATAAGGCTTGGTTCAAATCAGTGGTTTGCTTTAATTTGTTCTGCTCTGTTTCAAAAAAACGGAAATAAACGGATGCCCATTCATTTCTGTCATTTCCATCAGATTTTCGTTTGATTAAAAAAAATAGCATAATCTGCTGCTCTAGTTTTCCATTAAAAAGCAGACATCTGACAGAAAGGATCCTTCTGTTTTTTTTTTTCCATTGATGTCTATGGTGATGGATACTAACAAGTGGCTATCTGCATCCATTTTTACGTCCGTTTGATGGACCCGTTATTTGTTTTGCGCCTGTGCAGAGGAGTTTCACCTTTTTTATTGGGTTAAAAAACTGATTGTTTTTTTAACGGATGCAAACAGCTGATAAACGTATCCGTTTGTTTTTGAATGATGCGTTTAAAGAATCCGTCAAATAAACAGATACTTTGCATCAGTTCCGTTTCCAGGAGGGTGTTCATTGCTTCCGTTCACCACCAAAAGCTCTTACTATGTAAACCAGGCCTAAGAAAAAAATTTGAAATCCAAATGGCTTGCTAAAATATTTACTAGAATAAAAAAATACTACTTGCGGTCCCCAACTTGCATCTGTCCCCTAGTTACAAATCGACAGATGTAAGTTGGAGACCGCCTGTGGTAGCCATTTATACTGGTTACCAAGCAGAGCTTGTGAAATAGATAGGCGTGTTTCTCTTCCCAGCAGGGAGTATCTTCACTCTCTGCAGACACGCTCCCAAAGTGTACATGGGATGATTCATTCTGTGAGAGCTGGGGGAAGGAAGAGGTTCTAAGCTGTCCTTGGAATCACTGGAAGTGAAAAGCTAAGTGTAACTCGATAGTGTGTATCTCGCTCTCTTTACATACTTTGTAACTAGAATGGGCATTTGACATTCAGGACTCTGGGAAAGATGGGTGATATTTTTTCTCTGTTTCTCTCACACAGTGATATATCCTGCAGATTATTACACCTTTGACCTCTCCAGATCTGCAGAACAAAACTATACACTTTGTCTGTTTGTGTTTACATGGGACTGCACATCTATCTCACAAGTTGTTTACGTGGGACTGCACACCTGTGTCAAAAGTTTTTTTTTGTACGTGGGACTGTACAGTACAGCTGTGGGACTGAACAGTACAACTGTGTTTTATGTGGTACTGCACAGTACAGCTGTGTGCTCTCTCTATTTGTGATTCACATGGGACTGCGCATCTGAGTCACAAAAGTGATTTACATGGGACTGCACCGTACAGTGTGTTCTCTGTGATTTAAGTTAGACTGCACATCTGTGTCACAAAAGTGTTTTACGTGGGACTGCAAATTAGAGCTGTGTTCTCTCTCTCTGTATGTAATTTCCGTGGGATCGCTGTGTACAGCTGTGCTCTCTGTTTCTGAATTACGCTGGACTGCGCATGAGTCTCAAAAGGGATTTACGTGGGACTACAGATCTCTCTCTCTTTTCTACTGTGGGATTTCTAAACCGCTGGCCGTCCACTGGAAGATAGAACATGTTCCATCTTCCTTCGAATTCCTAGTGGATTCCAGTACAGTCTGAAGTCTGAAGATCTATCGTGGTTTTTAGCGCAAACCCGCGACAAAAGCTGCAGCACAGCGATGTGACAATGCCGTCGGATTGTGGGCAGCATTTTAACAATTGCTCTGTAGCCGTCGCCTTAGGCTGTTTTCACACAGTGCGGTTTATGGTGCATTGTTTGTGCATTAATGAGCTTTTTTTTTTGCAAAGCATTAATTGCTTTGCATTTCGTAAAAAAATGAAAAATAAACGCACCAAAACCCTGCACTGTGTGAAAGCAGCCTAACTCCTACAGGCACTTTATATAGTGCTAACGACATGACATATAAATGGCTGGTGACGACCAATTTGTTTGTACACGCAAATGACATACCGCAAATGTAAGGACAATAGATATTATGTTGCTTCCTGTAATTTGCTGGCAGCATGGATCATATTCATATTCAGAACAGTGAAGGAGGACTGACCCCTATTGTCATAGATAGCTCCCTTGAAATCTGATATTCTGCTGAAAAGTGCCATTTAGATGAGAGGCCGGGGATAATAGTGGCGGCTGCCATGAAGTAGGGTGAAATTCAATAGTTCACTATTTCTGCTTCTATGTAAACTCTGACAAGTTCCTGTTTGTGTGGAACGTTATATAACTGTGCCATGCGGCTGGAGAGTTACGGGTCAGGCAGAGGGCATCGCCCAATTTGCTGGGCTTCCCTGACATCTGCAGAAATAAACCTCACAATCCACAATTACGATTAGATGACAGAGGTTCTGCGTTCAGCTGATGCGAATAGACAGTGCATTGCAGAGGCATCATTGATTATGTTGTATTTCAATAAAATATTTAAAATAATTTTTTTTTTGTCCCCAAAGCTTCTTGTCTTCTAATACATTTCAGGTGTTACAGCATACGATGAATTATATATCTTCAAGGATAAGACTGAATCGCTGAGAGTGGAATACAAATCTATCAAGAACAGGTCTTCCGTCAGGAAGCCCTCATTTAAAGGAAATATCCACCTTTTATGACTGAATGATTTTGGGTCGGTGCCGATTAATTTCTGAATATACCTTTATAGCAATCAGATTTCTAAGGTATTTTGGATACAGAGCTCCAACTCTACAACACAGACAACATGATAGGCACCTACTGAATTGTCTTATTATGGAAGTCAATGTAGGGGTGGACACTGACTCTTACTGAAAACTAACAGGCAATGCTTTATGGATAAGATATGCAAATTAGTTCTGCTCCAGAATTGGAAAAAAAACCCATCTTTCTGGTGCTACCTATAGGTTGTGCCTATCTGTGACAGTCCAGTACAAAATTGGTTGGTGTGAGGATTTATGCGCCTTTCAGACCTCACTGACTGTTTTGCACAAACTAAAGGCTTGCAGGGCTCTTGTGAGTTACATGTAAAGTGAGGATAACTACATCCAATAGAGGGCGCTGTGGAGCTCTTAAGCTCTTTTTCCAGAAGCCTTTAGTTTATACTGTCCAGTACAACACTGTTTCGACCGATCTGTATTCTGATTCAAAATGTCCTGTTTTGTCTCTAGTCCAAATTGTAACCGTAACCCAAAGTTGGAGTTAAGCTAAGGCTTTAGATCATCTAAGGGTTAGCTTACCTCTACATGGTGCTTCTGGGTGCTCTGATGGCATCATTCTTATATCACTTCTGCTCCGATACTGCTTCTTGGCCTAATTTGGAATTGGACTGGAAATCATGTCAGAGCAGTACCCCTGTACCTGTAAGGAATGCAGAGAGGTATTTAAACCTAAAATGCCCTAAAAACTCTAACCCTATCCCCATCCAAGGGTTAGGGTTAGAGACAATTTTTTGGAGATTTACATCAAAATGCGATTCAGGCTGACATGAAGCGCTGATATTCAGGTCAAATTTTGCCTTGACTCAAATCCAAAGTGCAAGACTAGAAGCTACCCTGTAAGTCAAAGACCCAACCATAACAGAGCCTTCAACGTGATTAGTGATTTCTTCCAAACCACAATCCCTACTAAATGGAAGAGGAACCATTTGTGGACAGTGTTTTCAAGTGGACATATTTATTAAAGGGGTATTTCACTCTTATTGATGAGCTTTAAACATATAGGGTAAACTACATAAAGATTATTACCAAATACATTGCTGTTCTGATTTTGCTTTTCTTCAGAGTTAGGAGCAGATCCATGCAGGCTTTGAAACTGCATAATAAATAATAACATACAGCATACATAGTATGACAGTACAACGTGCAGCACAGGATACCATACACTATGTATTATGTCACATGCTGCATTTCAAAGTCAAGTCTAACAATAACAGCATTACAGACAGTGATAATTGGATTGGAAATGGGAAACAGGGGATAGGGAGAGGAAGCAAGGAGAGGCTGGTCATTACTCTGATTTGTTGTTGTCTATTCAAGATGAAACAATCTCTGAGTAGGGTGTAGATCAGCCTAAATCTTTCCATGATGGATTCTTCCTTCTTAACACAAAGCAAATCCTGGATAGCCATAAAGTGTCCTTAAAGGGATATTCAAACCTCATTGATTAGCTTTAAACATGTAGACTAAAGTAAATAAAGATTATTATGAAATATGTTGCTGTTCCGATTTTGCTTAATTTCCGAGCCAAAGCAGATCTTATCTCCTGCTTGATTACGGAAGTTCCTCTAGTTGCCGACATTCTGTCTCTGCTCTAGCAGACCTTGACGGGATGATGACATCACTTCCTGCTGTGTCTAATCAGTAGCACAAGAGCTTATTTATCTTTCTTACTAACGATTCTTAAACCTTTAGAGCTCTGTTGCCTTATGCTCTGCTGTTAAAACCTCTAAATTACCAATGTCCCTGATATGGATATTAATTGTTTCATAAATTCTATAGTTCTATAAGGGTGATTAAAACTTTTTTAATTAACAGTACTTTTCCATTAAAGGAGTTGTCTCACTACATTAATTCATCTCCCCTCAGTCCTGTTTTTCTTTGTTTTACTTTGAATTCAGGGGTGTGTTTATTGTCTTCTACTAGGCTGCAGAAGAAGGCAGGTCTGTAGCTATAGCAACCAGTGCTGGCAGCCTATCAGGATAGATCAAACAGGTCTGTAGCTATAGCGACCTGAGGAGCTGATGCAGCCCACACAAGAGGGGATATCTAGGAATTGGTAGGACACTGTTAATGGATATATATTGCAAAGTGACTTGTTATTGCAAGATATTTAACATAAAAAGCAGCAATCCTTGTAGAGAGATAACCCCTTTAAGTGGTAGCTAACATTCCCTAATCTTTTTTTCTTCCATATCAATTTTTCTGTGCCCTTGCTTTATTATTGTAGAAACCCAACTTTTCGCAGAATTTCTCTCCTCATAATAATCAGTAATCTTACTCGTTATTAGCTTCCGAAGGACATATCCTAACACAGAGTGTTAAGTATTTAGAAGTAGAAGGTCAGAGATAAAACCGCAAGCCGTGTTATTCTGTCATACGCAGTAGAACTGCTGACCTTTAGATATCTCAAAATGATCATGTATGCATACTAACCAGAGTTTAAATTAGAGGTGTGTTTTTTATTACTAATGAGCTGACCAATAAAAAAAATATTATTAATGATTATTAGTGTTGAAAGAGCCATTCTAGAAAAGTTAAGTTCTAGAGGAACTTCTCGAATTTTTCGAACTTGAACCAAACCAAACATTTTGCTGTTCATTTTCAGTCTAGTTTTCAGTGACTTTCTGCACTTTTGGCGGCCATCCAATCAGTGCAGAGCACAGAAAAGTGTCAACGTCATTGCTGAGGTATAGGGCTCTCTTTGGATGCTAAAATCACATGACCATGTTACATATATTTCACTGTATTGCCTTGTGAACGCCATTTTCAACTCACTCGCTGTACTGTACAGACTGCTCTTAGTTAGTTAGATAGCATTTTCCTCTCCATAGACATCAATAGTTAGGGAGTTTGGTTTTACTGGCTGCATCTTTCCCACACCCAGAAGCTGTTATTTGGCGACAATTGCAGGCTCACATAACGCCTAACTCTCATATACATGGATATATATCATACAGAGTGCTTGGATTTACTAGATTGAACTCAGTGCCCAAAAGTTCAGTTTTTGCAGCTTTGGGGTTCAGTAATTGTGTAACACACCGCCTTCAAATCTCCTATGTGTCAAAGGGGCTTTAAGACCGCCTCAGGATGCAGGACCCCGTTGCTACCGCTGCACCTCCTATAGCTATGTCCCTGCTTGCAAGCTGTCCTCATCTTTTGAGTTAGCCATTGAAAGGAATGAAGTATTTTAGCCTCTCAATTTTTTTCTGTCACTCTTAGAGCCAAATTTTTGTTCACTAAGCTGTTCCACGTATCCAGTTTACTGTTATGGATGGTAATTCCAGCTTCTCCCCACATGTATAGGTATAAAAATTAACCAGAACATCTTCTCCCATTGACTTTAATGGGGTTCAAGTTCAAATAGAACCTCAAACTGAAACACTAAAGTTCGAGGTTCCAATCGAACTAGAACGTTTTACTGCTCGCTCATCTCTAATGTTTATTAATGAGGTGATTCTTATAATGAATGAATAATAATGAAAAGGTGTTGCTTAAATTATGATTATATTGTATTATCCAGTAAAGATATACTATCTGCTTTGCATAACGGTACTCCTACCACTGAAAGCTTATAAAAACTCTTGCCAAACTTTTAATCAAGGAGAAAGGCTGTACCGACATTTTGGAAATGTCTCTTGTTCTTTCGATGATGGCCACTGTACAAACATAGCTGGGAGATGTTTTAGCAGCTCCTTGCAGGCTCCTCTAGGAATAGCAAAAAATGTCAGCCACGACTATAGAACCACCCACAGCCTGACCAGGAAGTGGGTGCCTGAAGCTGACTGTGAAGAGCAGGCTCTGTGAAACAGCCTTATGGGAGAACCCCTTTAAAACAGTTATTAAGGCAATAGGCTTCCTGGATTTCCCCAAGAGTGTGGTCTCCATGGAGTCCTGAATTATACATTGGGTACAGAGACTTTAAGTTAATGTTTCAGGACAAACGCTCTAATAGCCGTGCCAAGCTGTTATCTCTCTGAATGGGCACTTTGGGCAGTACCTTGCTGTACACAGATTTTGGTTATGCATGAATGACCTCAGAGGGAGACCCACCTGAATAGCCAGGTCCTTGCATCAGTTAGTAAACCTGCATAAAGTCACTTTAGTATAGTGTGATAAAGTAGGTATAGACTTTATGAGGTCCTTAGCTCTGATGACCTTGTGGTTCATCTTTATTTCCACAAGTTGGGCCTCAATCTCTCCGGTTGGTACTGCCTAACAAACTGAATAACATCCTCATAAAACTATGGAGTCTTCCACAGTTTTAAGAAAAGAAGCTGTCCCACTTGGTCCAACCAAGCCCTCTCCAGCAATCACACTCAAAAGGGCCACCAGTTGAATAGGCATACAAGAAATGTCAGCATAGTCCTAGGATATACCATTTATGTCTGATGCAGAGGAGTTGCCTCACGATACAGTGATGGGATACCACAAGGATATGCCACCAGTGTTTGGTCTAAGGACGTATGATCACTGTGATTGCAGCCATTATATGAATGGAATGACAATGACAATACGGAAGCGCCATCTCCCTTCTTCTAATGTTGGTATATTACATTTATTGGCCACACTTGTGGTCACTGGAGAAAGCCAACTAGAGCCACTGGCATTTTATTCAAATGACTGGCAGGGTTTATAGGAACCATCGTGGTCATTTCTGAGACAACTTCGTACTTATCTTAAAGGGGTTTTGCCTAATGTTGACATGGGATCCTCCAAAATGGGTATTTAATCACTTTTCTAATTATATGTGATTACAAAAAGTGAAGCCTCTGGGAGCTACAGCTTTCTTTCCATGCCCTTAGTTACCTGACAGTTTACATTAGACACCACCAGGAGCTGATCTGGCTTTCTGCACTTCTTATCTGATGACAGAGAACATGAAGGAGCTTGCAAGGGACTGTGGAGAAATATCCTGTCTTTTATATAGAGAATCCACTGGTTCTAACGTAATTATTTGTGTAAACATTGTAGAAGCTCCTTGCCACTGCGTCTCTGCTCAGACCTCCTCCCTCTCCCCCCATGACTCAGCATGCTGAGTTAATTTTGTCTCCTGATCAGATAACAGGCAAGGAACTGACTTCTTGGCAAAACCCCTCTAAGCCAAGGACTTCAAATTTGCCCAAACTTGTGCAACTGAATAGAGCAAGTCTGTGAAGCCTTTCTACAGTGTAACCTACAACAAACAAGCTTCTCCTCTTTACACAATGGATCTAAAAAACTTTTTAAAAGTTTACATCATCCAAAATATATTTTGTGTATCGGTTTGCAATTTCATTTGAATGATTTAACAAACATCGAGATGACATGTTGTTTACCGCCTGCTTCAGCTGATCTCATCTCTCTCAGTATCCTGTCTCTATTCTGTCACTCAAAAAATGGAATTATCTTCCTAACAGTCTGGAGAAATATTACAAAATATATGAAATTACATAACCAATGTTATGTAATTTCTTTTATTCTCTTGTAACATTTAGTTTCAGGGAACATCGGGTGAAAAAATGAATCATATAGAAGAGAATGTAACTAAAGTTCTAGATATTCTACATAACCTGAGCAAGTGAATACAAAATGTGTTAAATGGGACCAATCTAAGAGTGAAAAATAGTCATGGTAGCTGCTCTCCACTCTGGACAAGAGATGAGGACTGTGAGTAGCGAACTCTCTGAATCACCTGATTGATAAAGTCCATGCAATTTTGGAAATGGTAGGATCAAAACCAGAAAGTCAAACTGGATGACAAATCCAGAGAAGCAAGACGTAGGCGAGGTCCAAAGGCAAAACCATGTCTAAGTTCTGGGTCAGAGTCAAGGCAAGACACTAATATCCTGGCTCACAAGGAAAGTACTATATCCACAGGCAAAGGTAACCAGCTGCATCGTTACTGTCATCTGCCAATGCTATAAGACCATGCCAGTCATCATGTAGACATGACTTGGCTATCACTGTGTACAGAGAGCCAACAGAGCAGTTCTGGAAAAGGGTGTAAGGAGGGCTTTCAAGAAATAGAGGTTTCAGTTCAACAGAGAGCTTTACTGTTAAGTGGCAAAACCTTTCTGAGCCCTCTATGCATCATGGGTAAAGGGGTTTTCTTACTATAGACTTACTTGATTACATATCGATAAGATAGAAAATTGATAGAGCGCTTGACTGTACAAGGAACTCCTATTCATTTCAATACCGACTACGAGCTCCGTTTTGGGACTGTTTCTGAAGATGAGTGTGGGTCCCAGATCGATATGCCTTCAATGTTTATAGTAAGAATATCCCTTTAACAACCTATATCTCTGTCAGAGATCCCACCATTGTTTCAATGTGGGAGTTCCGACCACCAACTCCTTTTGGGACTCTTTCTCAAGATAGGTATGGGTCCCAGAGGTGGGACCCATACCTATCAAACATAAAAGACATATCCTATCAATATGTCAGACATGTCTGTAGTGGGAATACCATTTTAAAGACCTCTACCCCTGCTTAAGATTACACCAGGTCAGGTTGCATTAAAGTGTATGCTGCTGCTCAGCCAGACCTTTGGTTGGGTCTATGAAAGGGTACTCTTGACTACAGCCTGCCCCAGGTTTATATCTATTGCTATGTTTTATCAGCTGGAGGAATCTGGGTGGCAAGAGCACAGAAGGACGTTGACCTAGGAAACTTTCTATAAACAAGTAGGATAGATAACCTGCTGAAAAAGAAGCAAAATCAGAACAGATTTTTTTTTATTAAAAATATTTATTTACCTTTGCCTACTTGTTAAAGGTGATCAATGAGGTAAGAATACACCTTTACCTCTTGAATGTTTCTCTACAACACTCCAGAGGAGAAATAGTACTCATTTGATCAACTATTTAGCCCACCACTTACTCTGCAAAGCTCTGCAGAGCATAAGTCCTGTGTTGGCCTAGGGCCCATCAGTGGAGACAATTCCTGGGACCATATGTGGAGATGATTCCTGGGCCTACCCGTGGAGCTGATTCTTCTTGGGCCTACCAGGTGAGATAATTCCTGTTCCCCACCAGTGGGGTTGATTCTTGGGGCAAACTCGTGAAGTTGATTCTTTGGGCCCACTAGTCTTTTTCCCTGCCCTTCTCCCTGAAAAGCAACCCCACATCTGCTATTCTTAGTGGCCCACCATGCACAGGGGCTGACGGTGGGCCAGTCCATGCCTGAGCCGTGCTGTATTTCTCAGAACAGCTAGCCACTCAGATCTGTGGTCAGTTCAACTAGGGGCATATAAACTCTCAGCCTGCACTACTCTGTCAGTGGTCCCAATGTCCTATAGACTCTTACCATCAGCCCACCAGCTTGTCTCATGGCGGCTGTTTACAGACTGGCTGCTCTACAACAAAAGCCTCAGGTCTCTTCTGCACTACACATGGTCATTGCTGCACTCTCTTCTAGCTTCTCATATCTCCTGCAATCTTATATGCCCTTCCACCTGTCCTTCTCTACGCATCAATGCCATGACACAACATGGGCAAGGTAAGTACTGCTGGTGAGGTCTGTGATCTTGGACCAACTCTTATATCCACAAGAAAAGTCTTTTATACAGTAAATACGCTACTTTGGAACTGCTCAAATACTTCTTTTTCAAGAAATTTAATAAAATATTCCAAGCAAAGGACTATTAAAAATGTTGACAGTGTAGCAAGGGTGTTGTATAAGATATTTAGTAAAAACAGCTGTCGGCAGATAAATATCTGGTTTGGCTTCAATCCCATGTACTTTGTAAGGCTCAGTGAGTTGGATGTGACTTGAGGAATGCTACAGCCAAAAGTCCTAGCTTACTTCTCATGAGAATTTTTGAATATATTTAAATTTCAGTTGAAGACTAATGATGTATAAGTCTCCACACACCTATGTGGTACCTATCGCTAATGAAAAACATTAAAAATTTTTTGGATAATTTATAGACTCTGTCACAATTTTTGCATTGGAGCCCAGAGCAATTATATGCAAGAAGTTACAAAAATTACATAATTTTAGGCACCAGAATCTCAAGGTGGGTAGTGCTTTGACTATGCATCTCCAAGACAGGGGAACATCTACATGAAGCTTGAATGTTCTCCCAGTTCTTGTATGAAGACCAGGGGCGTCGCTAGGCATTATCATTCGGGGCCCGTTGCCCGAATTAATGCCTGCTGCCCGAATGTTTTGCACTGCAGTCCGGAGGGGCCCGACAACACTGTAGCGCGCGCGCATGCTGAGTAATCGGGCCGCGCTACTATTTAAAGCTCCCCCGCCCTCCCCGCTCCGGCTTAGGAGGTCTCAGTGTGAGCGTGAAGCGCGGCGCCAATGGTTAACCGGCGTGCGCCACTACTCATGTTTGGGCTGGGCGGATGGTGGGCGGACTGGGCTGGAGGACTGGTGGCTGATGGCTGGGTGGACTGACTGGCTGGGGACTGGCTGGGAGACTGGCTGGGCGGCTGGGCTGGGCGGATGGGTGGATGGCTGGGCGACTGGGCTGGGCTGGACTGAACTGGGCTGATGGTTGGGCGACTGGTGGGCTGCTGGTTGGGCTGATGGGCTGGGCTGACTGGCTGGGGCTGGACTGAACTGGGCTGACTGGCTGGTCTGCTGGCTGGGGTGACTGGCTGGGGGACTGGGCTGGGGCTGATGGCGGGCTGGGCGAACTGGGCTGATGGTGGGGGATGGGTGGGCTGGCTGAACTGGGCTGATGGGTGGGCTGAGGCTGGGCTGACGGGCGGGCTGGACTGAACTGGGTGAGGCTGGGGCTACTGGGCTGGGGTTTGGACTGAACTGGGGCTGACTGGCTGGGCGACTGGGGGTGGACTGAACTGGGCCGACTGGCTGGCTTGGACTGCGTGGGCTGATGGCTGGGGCTGGACTGGCTGACTGGGACTGGGCTGACTGGCTGGCGCTGGACTGAACTGAGGGACTGGGTGATGGGGCGGCTGACTGGGCTGGACTGACTGGGCTGGCGCTGGACTGAACTGGGGCTGACTGGGGTGGGGCTGACTGGGGTGGGGCTGACTGGGCTGGGGCTGGACTGGGGTGGGGCTGACTGGGCTGGGGCTGACTGGGCTGGGGCTGACTGGGCTGGGGCTGACTGGGCTGGACTGAACTGGGGCTGACTGGGTTGGGGCTGGACTGGGCTGGGGCTGACTGGGCTGGGGCTGACTGGGCTGGGGCTGGACTGAACTGGGGCTGACTGGGCTGGGCTGGCTCTGGACTGGGCTGGCTCTGGACTGGGCTGGGGCGGACTGGGCTGGGGCGGACTGGGCTGGGGCAGACTGGGCTGGGGCTGGACTGGGGCTGGGGCTGACTGGGCTGGCGCGGGACTGAACTGGGGCTGACTGAACTGGGGCTGACTGGGGTGGGGCTGACTGGGCTGGCGCTGGACTGAACTGGGGCTGACTGGGGTGGGGCTGACTGGGCTGGTGCTGGACTAGCCTGGGGCTGACTGGGGTGGGGCTGACTGGGCTGGGGCTGACTGGGCTGGCGCTGGACTGGGCTGGGGCTGACTGGACTGGGGCTGGACTGGGCTGGGGCTGAACTGAACTGGGGCTGACTGGGTTGGGGCTGACTGGGCTGGGGCGGACTGGGCTGGGGCCAACTGGGCTGGGGCGGACTGAACTGGGGCGGACTGAACTGGGGCTGACTGGGCTGGGACTGAACTGGGCTGGGGCTGACTGGGCTGGGCGGCGCTGGGCTGGGGCTGACTGGGCTGCGGCTGGACTGAAATGGGGCTGACTGGGTTGGGGCTGACTGAACTGGGCTGGACTGGCTGGGGCTGACTCTGGACTGGGTGGCTGACTTGGCTGGGGCGGACTGTGATGGGGCTGACTGGGTTGGGACTGGGCTGGGGCTGACTGGTGGGCGGACTGAACTGGGGCGATGAACTGGCTACTGGTGGGGCTAGGGCTGACTGGGCTGGGACTGAACTGGGCTGGGGCTGACTGGGCTGGACTGGACTGGGCTGGGGCTGACTGACTGGGCTGGACTGGGACTACTGGGCTGGTGACTGGGTTGGGGCTGACTGGGTTGGGGCTGACTGGGCTGGGCTGATCTTTGACTGGGCTGGGGCTGACTGGGCTGGACTGAACTGGGCTGGACTGAACTGGGGCTGGACTGGGGCTGACTGGGCTGGGGCGGACTGGGCTGGGGCGGACTGGGCTGGGGCGGACTGGGCTGGGGCTGGACTGGGCTGGGGCTGACTGAACTGGGGCTGGACTGAACTGGGGCTGACTGGGGTGGGGCTGACTGGACTGGGGCTGCACTGGGCTGGGGCTGCACTGGGCTGGGGCTGCACTGGGCTGGGGCTGACTGGGTTGGGTCTGAAGATCTCTCATTCAAATCCCCTATGGGGAAAAGTAAAAAAAAAAATGTGAAAAACATGTAAAACACAAACACGAAAAATAAAATAAAAAACACATACACTGCCCTTTTCCCCTTTACAAACGCCAATCGCCCCCAAAAAGATAAAAAATAAATAAAGTACCCATATTTGGTATCGCCGCGTGCGTAACGACCTGCCCTATAAATCTGTCATGCTAATTAACCCGTACACTGAACGCCGTAAACTAAAAAGAATCACAGATTTAAGATTTTTGTTCATCCTGCAGCACATAAAATGGATTAAAAAGCGATCAAAAAATCCTATGAATGCCAACGTTGTGCCAATTAAAACATCAGTTCATCCGGAAAAACAAAAGTCCTTACACAGCTCTGTATATGGAAAAATAAAAAAGTTATGGCCCTTGGAAGGTGGGAAGAATAAAAAAAGAGTCAAGAAGGGGTTAAAGGTCCCAATTTGGAGCCTTTGCAGGTACATAGATAAAGTGATTTGGTATCTGAATGCAGGATATTCGGTGCTCTCAACCCTTGAACAGGTCAGCAATGTCCGCACTGCAATACGCCCCGAAGTACGACCTCTAACTCCAGTAATCATAACTCATATTGAGAGCTATGATTACCCTCCATTTTGCCTGATGAGTACTAGCACGGGAAATGTCGATCTGTGGAGCGACACAGAGTTTAGAAGTACGCGCTGGCCAACACTGCTATCCAGGGCTATAAATGTGTCTAATTCTAAGAATGTGCTGTGACGCCCCCAGAACGCCCCAAATCTTTGGTGCGTTACAAAGTGTCGCCCAGGTGCCAATTGTGTCAAAGTTTGGAGTGAGACTGTCATACATCTATTAAACAGGGCTAAAACAGCTTTCTGACAACAGAAAACTGGCACAACGCCTGTTTGTTGTCCTAAATGTATAAGTAAAAAAAAAAAGTTTTAAAAATAACAAATAATAAAAAATATTAAAAGTTAAACTTACTCCCCGTTTGTCATTGTACCAAAAAAAGTTACATATAACTGGTATTGCTGCAATATTAAAAATTGCTGCAATGATCTATTAAAATATCATTTATTCTGTACGGTAAATTCCTTACCAGAAAAAAATTTCAAACGCAAAAAAAAATGCAATTAGGGCCCCTTATGTATTAAAACTGTCTAGCAGTAAGCCTGTCTCTGTTGCCCATAGCAAATGTAACACACCGGGCTTGTGCCCCGGATGTTTTAGGACCCTAGCAACGCCACTGATGAGGACATTTGGGTTCTATTGTTTTCTGCCATACCTCAAAGCATTTGATAGGTCAGTTTGCCCCAGTGTATGTGCCTGAGAAATGGAAATCAGATTATAAACCGATAGGGACTATGTAAATATATGCCAAGTGGAGCTCTGTAGAATATGGTGGTATTTCGCTACTAATGGGGTCCCCAGAGTTCGACCATCAGTACAATTGTCAGCCAATCTAAGGCTTTTTCTCTTACATGGAATAGTAAGATTGAAGATACTGTCTAGGACAATTTCCCATTAGTACCTTCAAGTCCAATCAAACATGGACGACACCTCTTATTATTCATTAGTGTCCTGTCAGGATACATCAGCTCCTGTCACACCTTACCTAATTTACAAGTCTGAACACAGAACAAAGACAGCGGGATTTTTCTGTCTGAGATCATGTAAGCAGGCGACTGCAATATTAATATAACTCAACAGTTTATTTTCTCAAAATTGTGTTCATGACCTTTACTTTAATATAATTTGACGGCTGTACGGTGTTAAGTAAGTTCATAAAATAATTATAGTTATTTTTTGGTGTTTAGTGTCGTTCTGGCTGTGGTAAGCTGTAATACTAGAGGATAGTAGACTATTAGAAAAGACATTCAAAGGGCAGAATGGATAAAAGACATTTAAAGATACAACCAATTTATGATAGAACATGGAAAGCAGCTGAAACATGCAACTTTTAGAATTTTTTGTTACTTTTTGTAGTCATTCTAGCATCAAATATTAACTTAAAGGGGTTGTCTCGCTACAAAGATCAGCTTTCAACACGTAGGGAACACTAAATGAAGACGTTTTCTAAATATATTGCTTTGTTCATCTTTTTTTGTAAAGGAGCTACAAATGATTTTATCACCTTCTGAGGGCTTTCTAGTTTCCCAAGTGACCGACCTGTGTACATCTCCCCCCCTGCTGTTTGTTTTATCTGATAGCAGGGAGTGACCTCATCACCCAGGTCAAGGTCAGCACAGAACTTTGGTCAGTAAGAGCTTGTTTGTTATCTGATCTTTCAGACAAAAGAAAGTAATTACTGCTGTTTACTTAAATCTCATGCTGTCAGGACCAGGGAAGCTTCTGAGTTAATCTAAAATAGCAGAAGTCTGAATACACAGAGCTCATATGCTAATTACAGGCAGCTTGACCAGGAAGTGACAGAGCAAAGCAGCATTATTTTATTCATGCATCCTATGAAACTTTGAGATGAGACAACCCCTTTAAAGTTATTTTCTTATTGAGATAACTCATTTCCATATTCCCTTATTGGGACCCCCTCTATGATTCAGAGGGGGTAGCCATTAAGTATTAGTTGATCCTACTTTAGGGAACCCAGCTTATCTATGTACTATATTCATTCATAGTGAATGGCTGGTCACAACTTACTTCTGTCGATAACAGTTGATGCTGGATTGTTCAAGAGCTAGAAAAGTCTTCCATGGTTTTCAAAGCATAACTTTTGTTTCAGGTAACTTTTCAGCAGGGCTTGACTGGGACTAAAAAACAGCCCTGGCACAAGCCCCACACCATAGTTACATAGTTAGTACGGTTGAAAAAAGACATGTGTCCATCAAGTTCAACCAAGGGTGGGTAAAATGTGATTGAAGGGAGGGAGACAAGGATTTTAAGCCCAGCCTCCCACTGGTTATACCCTGAAACCCACAAAGCAAGAACCAATCTGCTCCAGTGGAGACCCTATCTCTGACCCCAGAGCCTCCACCAGTCAGGATCCAGAATTTTACATAGCTACATACGCATTAATGTTCTTGAAACTCTCTACAGTTCCTGCTGTGACCAGCTCCTCAGGCAGGCTATTCCACAGATTCACAGTTTTACAGTGAATGTCCCCTTGTCTTTTGAGGAGGATTTACTTGAAATTATTTTTCCCCATACTTACAATATCTGCCTCGGGATCTTAAATAAACAACACCACCAACATGAGCAAAAAAATAAAAGTGGCGCGTAGAAATCCCTAGTTTCAGGGTCCGGGCCAGATGTGCACTCGCCTTTACAATCAGGGACAAGTGTATGCTGCCACTACAGCTACAAGACCTCCATAAAGTGACCACATAGGGAGACTTGTATGATCGGGTTTTTCACCCTTTTCTGGCGTCAAATGCACCAAACTGAGCCGGCTATGATGTCTAATGCGACTAACGAATGTATTAGGCGCATTGTTCGTAAGACTTGACACTTTCTAATGCGCCTAACATGAGGGGGAGTCTGGGGGCGTGTCGTAGACACATGTATGAATGAGGTTCGGCAAAACTAGGCGCATTACTGCTTTGACAGACAGACCTGTTACAATGTGGTCTGCCTGGCCTGATGGAGTCGAATTTGGAGCTAGATTTGCTGTAAGGGGCAAAAATGTCCAATATTTTTCAACTTGCACCAGTGCAATAATAAAAAGTAATTTATGATAATTATCAAATTATATAAAATGTAATTATTTAAATTTAATTAAAATGTTATAATATAAAATTGATATAAAAATATAAAATATCCTAAAATATAAAAATATCTCCTATAAAATGTATTTAAAATGAAAAGAATCTAAAACTAGTTTTACAATAAATAACCCCACTGTGAGTTGTTAAGTTTTTCATCATTTTTAATTTTTTACTACAATCAATTTGAAAATTTATTTTTGTGCTCTTAAAACCCCCTTTATTCTACTTACAGCAAGAGCACAGTAATCACAGGTCTTGCAGGGAACCTGTGGTCCTCCAAGCCAGGATCAGTAACTTAGTTTCTTATTCACTGACATGCTATTCTAATGACTTTTCTTTTACTTCCAGTCTGTCTATAGCCTGTATACATGTTTGGCGCATTACTAATGTTCCATAATGCACCAAACACACAGGTGAGGTGCGATGAACTTTAGATGCCATTTATAATTGCACAAAAACCACACTTTCATGTGACATTTCAGGACGCATTATTACACTGATAATGAGACTCATAACATTTCATTTAAAGCTCCTTCCTTCATACATGTCTCCCATAGTGTTCAGACACTACCTCAGGTCACATCACATCACGGTGACTACAGCACTGATCCACACACAGAAGCAAAATAACCCCTGACATCCAGGGACTCACAGGAGACATCTTCTCTGATGGGAGCTACTAACTTTTCCTTTTCATCTCCATCTGGCCCAGACCACCTTGATGAAATTTCCTGGCCACAGCTCATCCTTGCAGAATTTACCACACAAACATCTTAGACTCCGAGCTGACTGATACCTATGCTGGCTGATGCATAACGCTCTCCTTGATGTCTCCAGCAGGGGCGTTGCTAGGGTCCTAAAACATCTGCAGCCCGGGCCCTTTGTGTTATGTTTTGCACGTATTCCACGTAGATGCTGTCCATCACCTTCGCAATATAGTGTACGATGAAAGACAGCACTGACAAATTTGCTTTATCGAAAGCGCCAGCTACGTACGATAGTGTAATATCTTAGAAATAGAATATGCTTATACATGGAACAAATATACCATATGAATTATTGTTATATACAAAAAACCTCCTAAAGTACCAAGACCCAATTTTATTATCATATAAAGATCAAATAATCCTGCAGACCTGACCAAATGGACCACCACATGTGACTACCCAGGTTGTTTGAGTCGCTATGTCCAGATATTTACCGCAATTACAAGTGACCAGATTGTGGTAGCTTTATTGTATGTAGGCGCTCTGGCAATTTAAAAAGTTAAGTGATTATACTGCAATTACATTTAGTGACTCACAGGAGACATTTCATCTGATGGGAGTCATTAACTTTCCTTTTTCTTCTCTATCTGGCCCAAACCGCTGTAATGACTTCTCCCGACACCAAACTTCGTCTCTGCAGTATTTACCAAACAATACATTTTAAGAATCATACCTTTTTTTTAGTTTATATACTACTACCAATGGAAAGTAATGTGAGGCCCCATTCCCTGAGCAACCTGCTTTCCTATGATTAGAAAAGCTGGATACCACTTTTTCTTTTACAAGGACCACCTTTGGTTGGGGTTATAGACCCCCTCCCAGTAGGTAGGTGTATAGATCTCCTCAGTAGGTAGGTATATAGCCCCTTGGTAGGTATACAAGTCCCATTACTAGTTAGATATATAGGCCTCCTCAGTAGGTAGACAAGTATATATGGACCACTGCAGGTAGTTTATAAAGTTTATTACAGTAGAGAGGTAAGTATATAGGTCCCCTCCGTAGGTGGGTATATATTTTATATGTCCCCCAGTAGGTGGATGTATAGTTTATATGTCCCCCAGTAGCTAGGGCTAAAGGTAATATGTACCCCAATAGCTATATATAGTTTATATGTCCCCCCGTAGGTAAATATATAGTTTACATGTCCACCAGTATGTAGATATATAGGTAATAGTGCCCCTCAGCAGGTATATAGATAAGTATCCCCTCCTACTGGTTTTAGATATAGTGGGGTCCCCGGTAGATATATAGATCGATATGGCCCCCGCTGGTATATAGATAAAGTATTCCCCACAGCAGGTATATAGATTAATAGCGGTCCCCCCGCAGGTCTTTGCTAGATAATATGTCCCCCAGAAGGTATATAGATAAGTATCCCACAGCATGTATGTATATATATATATATATATATATTTTATTTATATATTTATATATATTTATTTATATATATATTATATATATTTTTATATTTTATTTTATATATATACTATATTAGTTGTCCTCTAGCAGGTAGAGAGGTCATAATGGCAAATTAAAAACAAAAAATAAGAGTACTCACCTTTCCCCCACTCCCCTGAAGCTCGCTGCTCCTGGTATTTATGTCATCACGCTGCGCAGGTGACGTAATGACTTACTCATGCTGCTTGCGCTGTGTACTCCGGAGGGCCACAAGCCTGTTTGCAGCTTATCCTCTGCCAAGCTGGGAGTGGTCACTTTCTGCTCTGCAGTAGCGTTTAAGTGTATGTGCGTCCAGCAGAGAAGAAACCGTCGGTGATCCAGGCGAACAGCAGCGGTCTGGAACCCGGCGACCACAGGTTTTATCAACGCCCGAGGTCTCCAGCATGCTTTCATAGTTGTTTTGTTTTATAGAATTTTTTAAAGTTCTGCTATGTGCATGACTTCCTGGATTTTCTCTCTGACTTCCCGTCTGTGAGCTCTGAGAGCAGCAATGAGGATCGCTTGACATTTCTTCTTCCAGGCCGACTGTTGCCTGAGAGGTAAATACAGGGGCGTAACTTTGCTTCAAAAAGTGGGGGGGACCCAATTTTCCTCTCATCCCCTATCTTCCTATCCCTCCCACCCTTCCTCCTTCACCCGCCTTCCTTTTCACTTGCCCACCCTTCCCTTCCCTTCTCTCGCCTCCTCTCCCTGCCCCCCCCCCCCCCCCAGTGAAGCAGGCCCCCTCCTAACCCAGACTAGATGGCTAAGGGTGAGCTGTGAGCTCCCCAGCTGGTCCGGGCAAGTGTTCCTTATGGCAAAACACTTTTGGTGCAATTAATATGGTTATGAGTGGCTCTCCAATTACTGAGTTTAGAGCCAGGGACTGGGGACTAAAATGCAGCCCTGGTAATTAACCGAAACACCCACCTATAATATTACCCCTCTAGATAGAAATAAAAATTGTTGTGCAATGCAGCAAATTTCGCTTAACCCCTTCCACCCCCATCACTACTCCATTACGTTTTTAATGCACACAACAGAATGAGGAAAATAAAGAACCCAATCTCACTGTACCCCTAGGAATCAATTATTCACATACTGTACCCCAAAATTGTATTTTATTGCATACAATACACCGAATGTCATCACTCTACAGACCAGAAATTAAATTCATATTTATTAATTATTTATTTTAAATTAGCGCATTGATTTCCAGGGCGTCTGTACATTCGAGGGGGTTACATACATTACATAAGTCAAACGAGTACCAGTGTTAAGGATAATGACCATTGGCATGACAGGAGGTAGAGAGGACCCTACCCGCGAGGGCTTACAATCTACAAGGAGGGGGAAAGAGACAGGAGGTGAGGGGCAGACATGTCTGTGGAGGAAGTAGTGACAAGTTTAGTGAAGGTTATAGGCAAGCCTGAAGAAATGGGTTATTACACATATTACACATATTACACAAATATTACACATGGTAGCCACAGAAATTACATTACTAACAGCACCTTAGAAATGAATTGCACATTGTACTCCAGAAATAATATAATTCAATTCACTTTACCCCAAAAATGTATTATATTACACACTGAACCCTAGAAATGAATTACATTACTCACCGTACCCCAGAGATTACATCATACCATACCCCAGAGATTACATTGCACACCATACACGAGAGATAACATTACACACTGTACCCCAGAGATTATATTACTCACTGTACCCCCTAGATTACTACATTACATGCCTTATCCCAGAGATTACTACATTACACCCATATCCACCTGATATTTTTACTCATGTACCTAGAGATTATACATTACCACTGTATCCCAGAGATTACTACATTTACTCCTACTGTAACAAGTGATTAGTTTTAGATACCGTACCACAGATATTACTGCATTAATTCACTGTACCCCCAGATATTACATTACACACTGTTACCAAAAGAGATTATATTACACTATAACCCAGAGATTATTACATTACACACTGTACCCCAGAGACTACATTAGACAACATACCCCAGAAATTGTGTGTGTGTATATACACATATTGAACACAGACACACTAGGGGTGAGTTCACATGAGGGTTTTTCTGCACTGACGGTGTCGTTTGCTAGTTGGAAATTCTGCGCTTGCAAACGCAGAATTCCGATGAGCAAACGACCCAGACTGTCCGAAGCAGATTTCTCCCTCCAAACCATTAGTGCTGTTAGTGCATAAGTCACCTTGAAGAATTTTTTGAAGGCACTGACAGTATGCGGCGAAAATTCTCGGGTAAAATCAGTGTCATCTAAACGATGACACTGATTTTACATAGGGTATAATGTAAATCAGTTTCCTGCCGGTGTGGATGCCGATTCTGAGGCAGATCCAGCACTGAATCCACTCCAGAATCAGCATTTATATCTTCTGCATGAATGTACCCTTAAGGTCTGTTCACAAGGCGTATATTGGGGGGGTATGCGGGAGGAAGGGGGGGGGTGTGCTGTGCGCTCTACTATATTGCAGGAAAGTCGTGACATGGCTAGGACACCATGGTGTACATATATACACATCTTCACCATATTTCAGTACATACCTACTCACATTGCACACACAATGGCCTAAGCACCTTGTCCCTTCCTTACCTGTCTCCTGTAGTCTTGTGCAGTTGGCATTCGACAGGAGCTTTCTTCGTCTGTGATGAGGGTGAGTATAGGGAAGTGGTATACTATGGGAGTGAATGATACGCCCAGATACAGCAGTGTGCTGACTGTGAGCAGCGTTCTGATAGGTTAAGCAGCCCCTGCTGACTCTTGCTCTCCCAATCAGTGCTGCTCTCACTATGCACTGGAAAACTTGAGGCTGTACCTTACTCTGTCCCCCCAAAGATGCACAGATAATATAGGAGGCAAAGGGTTAACTTCTTCCTCCTCTGTGCTTTGCCCTCCCCACTTACCGTATTATCATGCTTTCATATGGATTATTTTTTATTGAAGTGGCTAAGAAGTGGGGGAGACCGTCCCCCACCCAGAAAAAAGTGGGGGGGGACCAGTCCCCTCCGTAGCCCCCTAAAGTTACACCTATGAGTGTAAATATTATCAGCAGGCCCTGATAAGTATAAAAATGCTGGCACCCTCATCCCAGTCCAGAAAAAGATTAACTCATTATTCTTTCATTGCTCCTGTCATTGCTCTGTTAGTCTAGTCTTATGTTATCTAGGCCTGTCCAGAGAACAACAGAGTGAACATTTTGCCATTACCTAACATTAGTCTGCCCTGCTATTCAGGAGTTTTATCTCTTAACTATCACAGCTCGAAAAGGACAAGTTTTTGATGTAATTTTTTAATTGTACAGGACTGCCGCAATAAAAAATACTGCTAAAAATTCTAAAAAGAAAAAATGTTTTACAGGAATATTGGAATTTGACAAAAAATATTTTCTCCCGATGGAAGTGTCCATGTAAACTTCTGCTCATTCTGGGCTTAGAAATTCAGTGGGTGGTGCTGCTCAGTGATTGACAGTTTTCTTTGTATGATTGTACATAGATAGCTGTCAATCACTGAGTAGAACCACCCACTGGACACGTAAGCCTACAACTAAGCTTGCCTGCTGCAGCATCATTTAAAGTCAAAGAAATTGATGCTCTGCTATCTTCAGTCCCATAGAGTTAAACAGAGGGGGCAGCATTATAATTACCAAGTACCTCTCCAATTAACTCCTTTCTCATGATTGTTGGGGGTCCCAGTGGTTGGTCCCCATGACCATACATTTACACCTATCCAGGTGGCTAACATTTTTCATGGTCCAAACCCCTTAGGCATATTGATCTTTAGGATAGGTTTAAATCCACGGTTATGTTTAATCCTTTTAATCTGAAAAATTATCCTAGTCTGGTAGAATAAACCATCTGTTATGCGCCTGTTCTTACACTACTGGAATTGGTGGGATGATGTCTTGACATTTTGACTTGTAGACATTGCACCAAAATTATAAAACATGTTGCCTGATTTGGGTAATACAATGTGTAATCTGTAATAGTTTACAAAAAAAAATTAAAATGTTCACATTCTAATTTTGGTGTTGCAGCTCTGTTCTGCTCTTCCCAGCATTCTTCTTCACAGAAGATTCAGTAGTTGCATGTTATCACCACTTGTTTGTATAGAAATACAATATCACTTTACCCCTATAGAGAGGTCTGTTACAGTAGCAGATGGATTAATCTGCACAGGAGCTGCTTACACTAAGGAGGAGACTTCCAAAGGTCTCGCCACATTGTATTAGTATAAAAGAAGAGAAAATAGGGAAGAGAAATGCAAAAAAAAAAATTGACGATTTGGGAAAAATTTACAGTGCAATGGAAAATACAGGAGGCTATTGTTTTCCCCCAAGGCGGCTGTTTCCTCTGAGGTTTAGGGATCACGGCCAGAAGCCCTCTTGAATTTGTGAAAGAATAAAGCTCAGATCATCTGCATTCAGTCCCAGAGCCGCGGCCCTGGAACCAATAATTGCCTCTGACAGGATTTAATTACCTTCTCCAAGACCTTTTCTCTGTTTGACTGGAGACCTCCTCTGCCTCCGATCAAAACAGACGCTAATAACAGGCCGGGCGCCGCAGCCAATCCCAAGTCAGAGCTGAAGAGCGACCTTGCAGGGTAGAAGCTGATTGTGTCAGGCTTGTCGGCGGCTTCACTCAATAATCAGACAAGACGGATAGGAGAGAGGAAAGCGAGATCACAGGACAAGAGATCTGCTCCTCACATATGACAGAAATGCACTGACCGAGCTGATAACAGACCGCCAGACAATGTAATCTAAGGGTGTGAGATTGTCTTAAAATTGCTGGCCTTGCGCTACGTCAGTTTTCAGGCGCATTAAATAAGTGTAAAGTGCGTGAGAAAGTCCGACCCAATCGAAAATCTGGCGTCAGGTATACCTTGCATACAGGGCCGGGACGACGGGTAGGCCAAGGTAGGCGACCGCCTAGGGCGCCTACCTCAGCCTACCTAAAGGGGCGCGTCAGGGCCGACCTGCCGGGCTCCAGGCGTGCCATGGGCTGGAAGCGCCGGCGGGTCTCTGTGATAGCTTCTGCGGAGCAGAGAGGGAAGCGATACCATGCCCACCGCATACAGTGTAAGGCCACGCTCCACCGGTGAGATCGCTGGATCCTCCGGTTAGCTGCAGGGCGGCACAGCGGGGCCGCCAGGTCCTCATATAGAGCGAGGAACCGCCGCGGCCACATGCGGCCTCAGTCGGCAGCGTCGCAATGACGTGATGTCATTCGCGACGCTGCCTTCCTCGGGCGACTGCACGTCAACAGGCCGTGTGCCGAGGAGCAGCTGCCGGAGGAGCGCGCGGCTGAAGACGGACCAGAAGAGGAGCGCTTGCGCCCGGGAATTGGTAAGTATTAATGTTGTTGTTTTTATGTGCCTGCTGTGGCCCCCCCCCACCTATATTCGGCCTGTGGCCCCCTATATCCCGCCTGCGGCCCCTATAATTCCTGCCTGTGGGCACCCTATATCCCGCCAGTGGCCCATAATTCTGCCTGTGGCCCCTTATCCCGCCTGTGGGCCCCCTATTATTCTGCCTGTGGCCCATCGCCTGCCTGTGGCCCCTATAATGCCTGACCTGGGCCCCTATAATACCTGCCTGCGGCCCATATAGTTACTGCCTGACGGGCCCCATAATGCCTGCCTGTGGCCCCCTATATCTATCGCCTGTCGGGCCCCATAATGCCTCCTGCGGCCACTAAATGCCTGCCTGTGGCCCTATATTCTGCCTGCGGCCCCAATAATGCCTGCCTGCGGCCCCCTATAATTGCCTGCCTGCGGCCCCCATATCCTGCCTTCGGCCACCTATGATGCCTGCCTGTGGCCCTATATTCTGCCTGTGGCCCCCATTCGCATGCTGTGGCCCCTATATCCTGCCTGTGGCCCCTATAATGCCTGCCTGCGGGCCCCCTATAATACCTGCTACCGGCCCCCTATAATGCACTGCCTGGTGCCCCTAATGCCTGCCTGGTGCCCATAGCTGCTGAGCCCCCATTCGCCTGTCTGTGTCCATACGCCTGCCTGAGCCCCCATACGGGCTGCCTGTGGCCCCTATATGCCTGCCTGTGGCCCACCACTACGATGGCCTGAGCCCTCCATTCGCATTGTCTGTGGCCCCTATATGACTGCCTGTGGCCCCCATACGCCTGCCTTGGTGCCCACCCATACGGCCCTGCCTGATCTGCCACCCCATACGGCCTGCCTGACGGTCCCATACGACTGGCCTAGTGGCAACATACGCCTGGCCTGTTGGCACTGTATGCTGCCTGAGACCCTGTACGCTGCCTGTGGCCCCCATTACGCCTGCCGGTGCCCCCATATGCCTGCCTGTGGCCCCCACTTACGCCTGCCTGGTGCCCCCATACGCCTGCCCTGTGGCCCCCACTACGGCCTGCGCGAGGTCCCATTACGCCTGCTTGTGGCCCCATATGCCTGCCTGAGCACCCATTTACGCCTGCCTGTAGCCCCCATACGCCTGCTGAACCCTAGCTATATATTTGCCTGAGCACCTTAGCTATATACATGCACGATTGCCCCTATATTATATACCTATCCTGTCTAAGGGGACACAATATTATATACCTGCCTGGACTGAGAGGGCATATCTAATATTCCTGTCTGACTAAGGGGGACTTCTATACCTATAAATTAAGGAGTACTGGAAATGTGTGGAATCTAAGTTATTTGTGTCCAAATCCTCAGGTTTCGAGTATTGGCGGGAGCAATTGCATGACGGTGTGAAAACCGGTTGGAAGGGGGGGGGGGGGGGGGGGGGGGGGGAGGGCCCCGGGGGGGGGGGAGGGTGTGTGGGAAGAAAAGGGAAAGTGAACGACGCTGATCAGAAAAGACGTCTCCGGTGAGTCACTAAATGTACTGCAGTGTAATCAACTTATATTTATGCAGGAGCTACATACAACTAGTATCTACCATATCTGGTCACTGTTATGGCGGTGGTATATGTCTTCAGAGCCTGTGTTACAGCTGGTTGTCACATGTGGGGTTGCGTTTGGTCAGGGTATGGCACAGAAATTATTTGTGCACTTAAGTAGTAATATTAGGGTCTTGGTTTTGTAGGAGTGTTTTTAGTAACAACCAATCGTCTGGTAGATTTGCTCCTCTGTATCGGTGGATTTATTTAGTGACTGTTATTGTAGGGGTATTCACTGTCATACGGAAGGGGAGCGATTTTGAAAAATGCAAATTTGTCAGGGTTGATTTTCATTCATGGCAGCGTACTGCTGAGGAGATGGACGAGGAGCTATGTGGAATGTGGCAGATAATTAGTGACAGGGACAGGGCGCAGGGGTGAGAGGAATTAGTGTGTGTGTTTGGGGGGGTATCTTTTTGAGAGCAAGGGGGGGGGGGCGCCATTGGCTGTACTCGCCTAGGGCACCAAAATGCCTTGTCCCGGCCCTGCTTGCATAGCAAACATAATGTGCCTAAAAATGATGCACGGTGCGCCTCCATAACGAAATGCGCCTATTGAGGCGCATAGCACATCATTACAAGTATACGTGTTAGGCGCATTACAAGCATGTGTTAGGCACATTTCATTTACTTGTAATAAGCTATGCGCCTACGTGCGTGATGTGCCTCAATATTAGTGCAAATCGCGGCACATAGCATATCATTAGAAGCGTACATAATGCCCCTATCGGGGCACATCGCACACGGAGGCGCATAGCTTATCATTACAAGTATATGAAATGCACCTAACACATACTTGTAATGCGCCTTACACATACTTGTAAAATGTGAAATGCGGCTAACACATATACACTTGTAATGATGTGCTATGCACCTCAATAGGCGCATTACGTTATGGAGGCGCACAGCGTATCTTTTTTAGGTGCATTACAATGTGTGGGTCCCGGCTTATAATGCGCCTAGTTATAATGCCCATCCACAAGAGGCAAAGTGGCCTCAGCTCAGATGGGGACCCACACTAAACAATCTCTCTCGGTGCCTCCCCAGGCTTCCATGCTTTTCAGGGCATGAGTGTCCATGGTACACTCTGCTCTGATTCAAAACAGCCGGAATGAATGGGTGAAGTGCCTGACCAGGGCCGTTCCTAGGCTAAATTGCACTCAGGGCGAGGTGAAGAAATTCCCCCCCTTACCCCGGTAACATAATGCGCCACAGTGAAACACAGTGCATCATCATCAACCAAATCTAAAATGCACAAAAAGCTTTACCACAATGTGCTACATATAAAACGACTAAATAATAGTCATACAGTTACCAAATAACACCGCTACACCAACCAGAATCCCAGGCAAATAGTGCCAATGTCCTGCTAAGACCACATATCACCAGCACACAGTGACCGAATAATACTGTCATACCATGACCACATATCACCACCATATAGTGACTGAATAATACAAACTGACCATTACTGAATGCAAACCATTATACTACAACTAATATTACCGGCATACAGTGATCATACAATGTTGGATATCAGCTGTACACAGGCTCTGCAGACATCTAAATGATTACAGTAAAGTTATATCTAGTGACTTACAGGAGACGTCTCTGAAGAGCTGTTCTCTTTCTCTTCTTCTTCCCCATCTGTCCCAGATGCCATGACGACTACTCCCGGCCTCGACCCTTCACTGTAGAATTTACAAAACAAACATCTTAGACTCCTCACTTTATCAGCACTTCTCTACCAATTCCTATCTCTATACAAACTCCCCATCTATAGCACCTCATATGGTAGCCATCTAGTAGCCCCTGTAGCCAGGTGATGCCCCTGTAGCCAGGTGATACCCCTAACCAGGGGAGCCCCTGTACCGTAAAAGCCCCTAAGCAGGTGATGCCCCGAGCCCGAGATGCCCCTATAGCCAGGAAATTATAAAATTATAAAAAATAAAAAAAAAACTCGCACGCAGGGGGCCGGTGAAAGCCTGCACCCCCGCGACGCTGATATTCAGGGGAGAAGCAGGACGGGAATGATCCTTCCTGCATCTCCCTGTACCAGAGGGTGCAAAGCGCAGTTTTTAAAAAATGCCTGGAGGTCAGGGGCATCCTCCGGGGGGCGACGGCCCGCGGCGGCCCCCCCGGGTGAGTGGGGCCTCAGGGCACCGGGCGATCGCCCGCCTGGCCCGCCCCTAGGAACGGCCCTGTGCCCGACCATACAATGCAGAAAATCCAAAAAAATGTAAGCACCTGATATGGCTGCAATACAAATGCAAACACACAAAACAATTTCCTTATCATCTAAAAACTTTAAAAAATAAAAAAAAAAAATTTTTAATTTTATGTGGGGAAAAAAATTGTGAAGGGAAAAAATTTATTGGAATCCTTAAACTTTTGTTAAAAATAAAAAAAAATGAAAAAGTGGGGGCCCGCAAAAATTTTTAGGCCCCCTTTTCTTTCATCAGCAACTCACTCCAGAAGTTCAGTGAGGGTCCTGCTGATCCAATGTTGCCCAAAGACTGAGGATGATGAAAAATATAATCCCCTTGTGTAACAATCTCCGTTAAAAAGCACCGCTCTGTGATAGTCCAGGCTTCTTTTTAAAACGCAAAAAGGGGATCAAAAAAGACCAATGAACACCCGGGCAGGCCTTTTATATGTTGTGGAGAAGTTTAAAGTGGATTGGATACAAACAGATTTCCCAAACTTCAAACACCCCAAGGAGCACTGTGCAAGCGATCATATTGAAATGGAAGGAGAATCAGACCTCGGCAAATCTACCAAGACCTGGCCGTCCCTCTAAACTTTCATCCCAAACAAGGAGAAGACTGATCAGAGATGCAGCCAAGAGGCCCATGATCACTCTGGATGAACTGTAGAGATCTACAGCTGAGGTGGGAGAGTCTGTCCATAGGACAACAATCAGTAACTGCTCAAATCTGGCCTTTATGGAAGAGGTAAGTAGAAAGCCATTTCTCAAAGATATCCATAAAAAGTCTGGTTTAAAGTTTGCCACAAGTCGCCTGGGAGACACCAATGCAAAACGATATGTTTGGCGTAAAAGCAACACAGCTCATCCCCCTGAATACACCATCCCCAGTGTCACACATGGTGGGGGCAGCATCATGAAGACCAAGGAACACCCCATCCCCATTGTCACACATGGTGGGGGCAGCATCATGGTTTGGGCTTTTCATCAGCAGGGACAGAGAAGATGGTAAAAATTGATGGGAAGATGGATGGAGCCAAATACAGGACCATTCTGGAAGAAAACCGGTTGGAGTCTGCAAAAGACCTGAGACTGGGACGGAGATTTATCTTCCAATAAGACAATGATCCCAATAAATTTCGTTCCACTTGACAATTGTGTCCCACTTGTTGATTCTTCACCCAAAAAATTAAAATGTCATATCTTTATGTTTGAAGCCTGAAATGTGGCAAAGGTTGAAAAGTTCAAGGGGGCCGAATACTTTCACAAGGCACTGTATCTATCTATCTATCTATCTATCTGTCTGTCTGTCTGTCTGTCTGTCTGTCTGTCTGTCTTCTAGACATGTATTCTCAATACTTGCTGTAGTGAATATCGCACTTGCCTCTATCGGGCACATTTCTTTGGGTCTGGAAAACCTTCAGATTACACTGCCTAATCTTCATTGGGGTAACAGAACAGATAAGAATGATTTATTTCAGTACCATGGACAGCTTGGAATCAGATTCCTTTCCTTGGTGTATACATGATGTTGAATTATTTACCGTATAAGGATTTTATCATCTAAAATCATTACAAGTTAGTATCCAGTTGCTCACCAATTTTGATAATCCAACATGTGTTTCTGGTTCTGATCTGTTATGTAATGCAAAAACAAATATGTTCCTCTTACATGTTTTAAATGTCTCCCATGTGACTTTGTGTCTGTTGGATAATATCAGAACAGGATTTCAGCCTTTGAATGGAAGCAGGACTTTCTATTCATTGACAGCAATCATAGATTTTAAAACTGGTCAAATTTAATCGGGGGTTTAAAAATTGGGTTGGAAATGGGGTATGGTTTACAATGCAAAAATGTGCTAAACCCTACTGACATTTAAAAAAAATGGCAAAAGTGCCACAAAATTAAATAAATCTCATTAAAGGGAATCTGTCAGGTTGCTTATGCCGCCCTATCTGGGAGCAGGATGTGATAGCAGATGAGAAGCTGAGCTCTGTGATATATAGGGTTATATGATAGAGGAGAGAAGCTGAGCTCTGTGATATATAGGGTTATATGATAGAGGAGAGGAGCTGAGCTCTGTGATATATAGGGTTATATGATAGAGGAGAGGAGCTGAGCTCTGTGATATATAGGGTTATATGATAGAGGGGAGGAGCTCTGTGATATATAGGGTTTTATAATAGAGGGGAGGAGCTCTGTGATATATAGGGTTATATAATAGAGGAGAGGAGCTGAGCTCTGTGATATATAGGGTTATATGATAGAGGAGAGGAGCTGAGCTCTGTGATATATAGGGTCAGTGTCGGACTGGGGGGTCTGGGGCCCACAGGGGAGTTGATCTTCGGGGGCCCACCCTACATCTACTGTACCTGAAAATATTACCGGCCTCTCGGACACAATATCTTAGAATCCTCAATTTTCCAGCACCTCTTTACCCATTCCCACTGTGAGGAAGAATTCACTTTACTTCATGCCCCAATCTAGTCAGCATCTAGCCAGATGCCTTTCTGTAGGAAGCCACCACAGCATGGGGTCAACCCATGAAAGGACCCTCATGCAACTCAATTAGCCCCAAGACACTTGCTGCCTAAAATTTCCCAACCCCTTCCAAAGGCTTGAATGAAACTGACCCTAGCCAAACCGTCTCCGATATTTCATATCGTTTTAAATAGGCGTCTGCTCATAACGGGTGCTTTGGCGAGTTCATATCTCAAACCATGGAACTCCCCGCACACACTGCCCCCACTCTCAGGTTTCTGGGGGGCAGGGGGACAGAGTATCCAGAAAAAGGGCCTACGGAGCCCATAAGATAGGCATGTCTGATATCCGGCGTCGTGTAGGTCCAGCCGGTTCTGATGGTGCTACCGGCTCGGTTCTGTGCCAATGCCCTGCCGCGTTATAGTCCATTTTGTTGTTTGTATCAGAAACTGCATGACCTTGAGTGGGAGGAGTTTTATAGACATCCAGGGGGGTGGGGGGGTGTAAGGGGGCTGCCACGTGGGCTGTCCCTCACAGATATAAGCAGGAAAACCGTGTGGGCTCTAACGTTGATCCAGGAGGGGGAGTACCATAAGGCATTTCCAGGAGCAATCCCTACACAGCAGCCAGGCCACATAAGACCCCCCCTGTGAGCCCAGGGAAACCAAAACCCGAAGGTGACTTTTACCCATTTTTAACTGCCTTTTGTCTGTAAACCCATAATTGTACGTGCACCTCTGACTCTTTCCTGTATATTTTTACCCTTTTGTAATATTTGTTAGTGTGCCTCCAAGGCTAATTAAATCTATAAACTTAATCTGAAATTAGGGCTGTCTTGATCATCGGCCCCACACGCCTAGTACTCGGTTATAATATATAGCTACCCCAAGCTGGTTCCGGCCTTGTTATAAGTCGGTCACGGACCAGTCTTATAACTAAACTAGAAACTGGTGACAGCCGTTCAGGGTTCTGGACGAGGAAAGGGTTCTCTCGTTCTCTCTGGTTCTCCCTGTGCCCGTGTGGACAGGGGTTAACAGTGGAACAGTATCTGGCTGACCTTGTGCACCCCTAGGGGGCCGTGCAACTGAGATACCCCCAAGTCAGGCCGTCGTCCCTCGAGGGGCCAGCGGGACAAGGCTTTTTTTGTCACATAATGG
>JAODAL010033942.1:0-44927 GCA_025379985.1 Phyllomedusa bahiana | reverse complement strand
TTTGCAGATTTTTCTATGTAACTGCATTTTTACTGTTTTGTCCTAAAGGAAAAATCTTTTTTCTTTTACTAAAATTACAACCGGGTTTCTCACATTCCTAATAGCTCAGTGTGTTATTAGACTGATTCCCAAGTGAGAGGTCACTGGTTCGAGCGGCCATGAAGAAGATTTCCCAAGGAAAGAGAAGCAGCATCATCCGGCTCATCGATAGCGTCTCTGGGCCAAGAAAATTGACAAACTGCATCATGTGAGGCCCTGACAGCTGGAAGAATATGGAATGAAGTCCGTCCATCCAGAGCCAAGAGGTGACGTCCAGGGGAAATATCAGTCAACAAGTCGCTCATCACAAGGTCGATCAGATCTGACGCTAAGACACGCAGTGGAGGCGCTCTTTAACTTCATAAGAGTGAGTCACAGACGTCCAGGGCAAGCCCCGGGGCGCATTACACAGGTCTGGAACGATGGCCCGAAAAAAGGGGAAGAAGCCACGACTTCAATCTCCCCATAAGAAGCGTCAGCAAAGAGTTTACAGAAAAGGACAAAACATGGAAGATTGGAAACAGGAGATCTGGATGAGATGAAAGTCAATAGACCGGGCTCTGATGGGGGGGAATGGGAAGAATCAAGGAAAAAGGAGGTGAACGGATCTAGAAGCTGGAAGAACTGTCAGGTTCAGGGGAGGAGTCTGAGAATATGGGAAGGGGTCACACCCCAAAGATGTTGGAACTTGACCGGACCGATGGTGACCTCATGCTGAGCTCTTGTGAGGGTCCTACAAGATAAAGTTACTTCATACACTCGAGTACTATGGGGATGTAGAGGACGACATAGTGTCCAGCAGGACAACGACCTGAAGCAGACGTCAAGGTTGGAGAAGGAAGGGGTCAATGACAATGAGGTAGAGTTGCTGTATCGGCCTCCACAGTCCCCAGACCTCAACCCAATCCAACACTTGTGGGTAGAGGTGAAGAAAAAGCTGTATTTGTATCCAAGTCCAGTCTGCACCAACATTGGGAACGTGTAGAAGAGTCCTGGGATCAGATTTTGGGCAACACCTGCTGGAATCTGATCCAGAAGGATTCAAGCAGAGCTGAGAGACAAATTTGGATTTTTAGGAGCAAAACAGTCACAATGCAGTTACATGACAAGAATCTGCAGAATGAAGCAGATACTAAATAATGTATGTATAAGATAGATAAGAGGATTGTCTATAAAACTACAGTAGCCTCATGTTCAAAGCTGTAATGGTTGTGAGAGATGGAGCTAGAAAGTCTAAAGTTAAAAACATTGTTACCCTTTTGCTTGTCAGTGTCTGTTCTACCTAAATAGCTTGATTATTGTAGCATAAGGTGATAAACAGCCGGATGTTACCATTTTACTACAGTAAAGTTATCACTTAAACATGCGCCAAGTATGAGGGAGTCAGTGTCAGGAAAATTAAGGAGTCAGAGTTAGAGTCGGAGCTTTGGCTTACCGACTCCACAGCTCTGATCTTCCCTGCTGCATACTACACGCTGGGAGAAAGAAGTGACATGTCTATGGGAGTCTAAGGTAAAGTGAAAGTCTACAGGAGCCAGCACAGAGCGTTTTAGAAGTACGCGCTGGTCAGCACACCCGGCATATAAAGGTGCATACTGTGCGCGACGCTATACGCTGTGTGAACATAGCCTAAGGCAGTGGTCTGCAAAGTGCAGCTCTCCAGCTTTTGGGAAACTACAAGTAATCATGCATTTGTATAATCTATACCAGTGGGCATGATGAAAGTTGTAGTTTCCCAACAGCTGGAGAGCCGCACTTTGCAGACCACTGTCCTAAGGCTATGTTCACCCAGTGCATTCCCCCCCAAAACAATGTTATAAACACCCCCCATAGACTGCAATGTATAACACGCACCGTCATCCACACAACGCATATTTTACCCTCACATTTTTTGGCGCGCCCAAGTAGAATGTACAGGTCATTTATGTCAGGACTTATACACAACATGAAATAATAAAGTATCAGAAGCAGAAATCTGCCGCGGGTACCACCCGCCATTTTATGTTGAAATCAAGCGCTAATTTCTATGACGCAACCAACGCGTTTCGTGGCGCAAATGCAGCACATGAACGTCGCTGAAGCATCCTCACCTTATATAGGCGGCCGTGATGGAAAAGTGACGCAGCTACAAAACTTATTTTAGTGCCACTTTCACGGTTTAAAAAAAAAAATATATATATATATATATATATTTTATTTTTTTTTTAAGAAAGGAATTTTTTTACAGCTAAAGTTCCTCATGTTATAAAAATAATAAAAATGTGTAAAAATAAAGATAAAAGCTTTAAAAAAAAAAAATAAAAAAAAAAATCAAGCACCGACATATGCTTAGGGTGCTTTCACACTGTGCGTTTTATTTTGCTAAAATGCACAACATCAATTACTGGGCAGTTCTGCAAAAAAACCCACACCAAAAACGCACTGTGTGAAAGCACCATTCACACGGTGCGTTACTGTGCAGAAGAAACAGCCTTTAATGCTGCACAAAAAAAAACGCATCAGAAAAAAAAATTTCAACAGTCGCACGCGTCTTTTTGTACCCGCTCCGCGCCTCACGCGCTGTCAGCTGCACCACGTGACCAGCTCGCGCCCAGCCTCCGCCAACGGCCTGAGGTGGTTGCTGGGCGTTGTAGTGCGGCAACTGTCCGAGAAGCGCAGCAGGCGGCTGAACACGGGAGACAGCCGCGGAGCTCGGTACATGATACAGGTAAAGAGGCCGCCCTCCCATCCGGTGATACCTCACCCCGGTCACCGCCGCTCCGGGCCCCGTCACTCGCTGTCACGGCTGCTCCGCACTTTAAATCTAAACATCCGGGCGCTTCCCGCAGGCGTCCTGAGCGCTGTCTGCTGTTGCTTAGGAAACGGGGCGTGGTTACGGCCGGCCAATCGCTGCAGACTACTTTTTTTTTTTCTTTGTCAATATACTTTATTGTTCATAGCAGTGTGGACAATGTAAAGCTGGTGCGCCCTGTCATAGGTTGTTGGCACTGGAGTGGGTGGCAGGATCCAGCATGGTTAGCGCTTGTCATTGACTTTAATGGAGAAGACATAGTACAAGATCTGTCATTGTCAATAGCTCCAGGCTTTCTCAGTCTCACAAGCTTCAGCTGTGGAATAATTTTAACTTTCCCCTTTTAAAGGGGTTGTTCACTCGGGGATTGCTGCTTTTTTTTAAAGATTTGCAAAAAAAAGTCCTTTGCAATTTTCCCTCCTTAACTTTCCCAAACCTATTCCTAATATCCCCCTTGTATGGGTGCCGAAACCTCCAATCAAGTCCTCCTTTGGTTTAACCAATCTGCTTATGCAAAATTTCTATGGATAACATCACAGAGATCCTTTACCCTGGCCCCTTTTTAAATCTAAACACACACTAGTCTAAAACAGGGCTGGTATTTATCGCGCTGTTAATCCTAAGCTTCTTCATGGGAGCTATTTTTTCCCCATTTTCTCTATCAGCGTTTTTGTCCCCCTCCGCCTCCTCCCATGAAAAACATGGAGGAGGTGGCTTGTTCCCTGTTTTGGTTCGGAGAGCAAAGTTTTTTCCTCTTAACCAATCCCCCCCTTTTTTTTAAACACTTAAATTGTAAGGTCCCAGGATTGGTTTTAATCTCTTTTTCCATAGACAACTGGTTTTTTTGTCGCTCGCAATTTCCCATTGGCTGGTTTTACCACCCAATGAGAATCGGAACATTTAAATGACTCCCTTTTTTTCCGGAACTTTCTGTACCCCTGAGGTAGCCCCGGGTTTCGGCGGGAAAACACGTCGTTAGTGTTTTTAATTTTGTATTTTTTCGGGTTTGTAAGCCTTTTTTAGGGGTTTTTTATTTGATTAAAAACATCTTTATTTTTTACCCCTTGGCTGCTTGGAGATTCAAATAGAAGAACCCGGGAACCATATTTTCTTTTAGTTCCCTTTGTATGGGTGCATCACTCCTCGGGTCCTAAGTAAGACCTTTTGATCTACCCTGAAGGCTTCCCTGGTTACATAGCACAGCCCTGTTAAATCTCTCCTGATAGACTGCAGCATGGTCGCTATAGCTACGGGACTGGTGATCTCTCCTGATAGGCTCCCACACGGGTTGCTATAGCTACCGACCGGGTCAATCTAAGGCTGCCTGCATGGTTGTTTTGCTACGCCCTGTTCAATTTCCTGTAGGTCCCAGCACTGGTTGCTAAAAGCTATAGACCGGTTTTACTGCACCTAGATAACCCCAAAAAACAGCCCCTGAATTCAAAGTGAAACCAAAAAAAAGGACGAATCAATTTATGAGACCCCCCTTTTTAAAACCCCAAATATCACTCCCCACACCAACCCCCCCCCCCGCCCCATCCCCAAAAAAATGCCCTAGAGGTGTGACCCCCTTTCAGGTCTGGGGCTATCTAGGGGGCCCCAAAAAAATTCAGACAAATGGAAGCAGGCCTTGCTTTTACAGACTCCCATTCTGTTTATTAGAGTTTCCCCCAATAGGGGGGCGGTGTTCTCCATTTGTTTTATGGGGTTCCCCGAAGGGGACGCGTTTCCTCCTTTTGTTCTTGGGGAAAACCCAGGGGAAGGGGAGTGCTGCACCAAAATAGGTGAATCCCAGGGTGGAACCGCATTTTCAGACTTTTATGCGATCCTAGGCTTTTAAACCCCAAATGCAAGTGGGGAAAACCACTTTAAATTTTAAAATGCTATGATGTCCTCTCATCTCCCCCCTGGGCTACTGAACTTGTAAATTAGTTCTAAACCCCTGCTCCCCTCTGATCGACCACCTTTACCATCTACTTTAAACCACCTCGCCCCCCCTTCCCGGTAACCCCATTGCCCCGCAATTTCCCTTTTAAAGATTTTAAAGGGGCTGTGCCCCCATTGACATTAATAAGCTATCCACAGCGTAGGTGATAAATGTCTGATCGCTGGGGTCACAACTCTGGGACCCTCACCCACCACTGAAGCATATGCCCATCGTTCTTCCTCGCTGTGTGAAATATTGATCATCAGTGCAAAGCCCCTTTGTAAAATCTATGGCTGATGGGATGTGCGTACTCCTCTGTCTCTGTTGCTCCCATAGACTTTGAATGTAGCAGACTCAGACTGACCCACAGGAGAACAGGGCAACCCCCGGCGGGAGTCTGAGCAAGCAGTCTGGGGAATTTTTTTTAATGCATATGCAACCTTGGGAGGCCCAAAAAGCGAAGAAAAAAAAAAGAGGCAAAAAAGCAAAAAGGAAAGCGAAAAGGGGGCCATTGCCCACAGGGGTTTTGGGACCCATTTTGGCCCCTCAAAACGCGGGCAGAGAGGGGACCCAAAACAGACCCAACACATATCAAAGAAACGCAGTGCGTTTTTGGAAATGGGGGGTTTTGGATGCAGCAGGTTCGCGCCCTATATTTTATTTAGGGGGCAGCTGTGTTTTTGGATGTTTGGGATGCGGGCGGGATTGCCCCCCTAAATTTATTTAGGGCCCGCTGGGGTTTTTGGGAAAGGGTTTTTGGTTAAAGCGGGGTCGCTCCCTATAGTTTATTATAGGGGACAGCTGTTGTTTTGGATTGTTGGATGCAGAGGATCGTCCCTATATTTTAATTATAGGGGCGGGTTTGCGTTTTGGGATGTGTTGGATGCAGCGGGACCCGCTCCCCTAAATTTTTTATTATAGGGGCAACTGTTTTTTTTGGGTTGGGTTTGGATGAAAGAAAGGATCGCCCCCTTTTAGTTTTTAAAAAAGGGGCAGCTGTGGTTTGGATTGTTGGGAAAAGGCAGCGGGGATCCTCCCTATAGTTTATTATAGGGGCCCCTGTGGGGTTTGGATTTTTTTGGATCCCAAGCAGGATCGCTCCCAAATTTTTTATTAAAAGGGCAGCTGTGTGTTTGGATGTGTTGGGAAAGGGCTGCGGGGGCCCCCTCCCTTTTAGTTTATTATAGGGGGAAACTGTTGTTTGGATGGGTTTTGGACCAAAAAGGATCGTTTCCCCTTAAAAGTTTTAATAGAGGCGCTGTGTTTTGGATGCTTTTTGGGGGCCTGAAACCGGGGATCGCACCCTTTTGTTTATTATAGAGGCAGCTGGGGTGTTTGGATGGGTTTTTGGGATTGCAGCAGGATCCCCCCCTATATTTATTATAGGGGGCCGCTTTTGTTTTAGATGTGTTATCCAGCAGGATCGCTCCCTTTTTTTTTAAATAAAAGGGCAGCTGTGTGTTTGGATGTGTTGGATGCAGCGGGATCGCCTCTTATTTATTTTTGGGGCAGCTGTGTTTTTGGATTTTTTGGGTTTAGCGGGATCCGCTCCAAAGGGGTTTATTATAAGGCAGTGTGTTTTTGGGATTTTGTTGGATCAGTGGGGATCGCTCCCCAAAAAGTTTTTATAAGGCCCCTGCTGTGTTTTGGAAATTTTTTTTGGGATGCGCAGGATCGCCCCCCTATAGTTTTATTATAGGGGCAGCTTGTTTTGGGAAATGTTTTGGGAAGTGCGGGGTTTGCCCCCTTTAATTTTTTTATTTTTAGAGGAACTTTTGTTTTTTGGATGCATTTTGGCTGCAGCAAAACCCGCACCCTATGGGTTTATTTTAGAGGCAGTTTGGGTTTGGATGGGTGTTTGGATGCCCAGGATCGAGCCCTATAGTTTTTTTAAAAAGGGGCAGCTGTGGTTTTTTTAAAGTGTTGGTGCAGCGGGAATCGTCCCTATAGTTTATTATAGGGCAGCTGTGTGTTTGGAGGGGTTTTTTGGAAATGCAGCCCGATCGCTCCCTGAATTTTTTAAAAGAGGCAGCTGGGGTGTTTGGATGGGGTTGTTTATGCACCCAGGATCGCTCTCTTATTTTTTTTTTAAAAGGGGCGCTTTTTGTTTTTTGGGGTTTTTTGTTGGATCCCCCCCGGACCCGGCCCCCTATAGTTTAAAAAAGGGGCCCAAGCTGTGTGTTTGGGGGGGTGTTTGGATGCAGCACAAATCGCCCCCCCTGTATTATTAAAAGGAAACGGGGGTTTTTTTGGATGGGGGTTTTTGGGAAATGCCGGGGATCGCTCTCTTGGGTTTTATTAAAGGGGCACTGTGTGTTTGGTTTTTTTGGATGCTCGGGATCGTCCCTTTTGTTTATTATAGAGGAAAGCTGGGGTGTTTGGATGTGGGGGATGCAGCGGGATCCCCCACCCAATTTTTATTAAAGGAGCGCTGTTTTGTTTGGATGTTTTTGGATCAGCGGGATCGCTCCCAATAGTTTATTAAAAGGCGCTGTGGGTTTGGATGCAGCGGGATCGACCCTTTTTATTTAAAATTTTTGAGGCGCTTTTGGTGTTTGGATTTTTGGGCTGAAATAGGATGCTCCCTTATTTTTTATGGGGGCAGCAGGTGGGGTTTTGGATTTTGGGATCAGAAAACGATCGCCCCCTTTTATTTTTTTTTTTTTAGGGGCCCACTGGTGTTTGGAGGGGTGTTGGCTGCAGCGGGATCCTCCCAATTATTATTTTTTTAGGCGGGCTGTGGGGTTTGGAGGGGTTTTTGGGTTTGCCAGGATCGCCCCTTTTGTTTATTAAAAGAGGCAGCTGTTTTTTGGATGCAGCGGGGATCGCACCCTATAGTTTTTTTATAGGGGCAGCTGTGGTTTGGATGGTTGGAGGGAAAGGGGTGCTCCCCTTAGTTATTAAAAGAGGCAGCGGCGGTTTTTGGGATGGGTGTTTGGATGCAGCGGGATCGCTCCCCTATATTATTATAGAGGCACTGGGGTTTGGGGTTTTGTTTTGGGGCTGGCAGTAGGATCGCCCCCCTATATTTTTTATAGGGGGCAGTTTTGTTTTTGGATGTTTTTTGGATCGCGGGGAATCGCTCCCTATAGTTATTATAGAGGAGCTTTTTTTTTTGGATGGGTGTTTGGATGCAGCAGGATGGTCCCTATATTTTAATTATAGAGGCAGCTGTGTTTTTTGGATGTGTTGGCTGCGGGCGGGACCCGGCTCCCCATAGTTTTTTAAGAGGAAAGCTGTGTTTTGGGAAATGGGGGGGGGGATCAGCGGGATCGCTCCCTTATTTATTTAGAGGCAGCTCCCGTGTTTGGATGTTTTGGGAAATGAAAGGCGGATCTTTTCCCTATATTTAATTTTAAGGCATTTGGTTTTTTTTGGGAAGGGTTTTTGGGGGATCACCCGGGCCCCGCCCCAAAGTTTATTATAGGGGGACAGCTGTGTTTTTGGAGGGGTGTTTGGATTGCAGCGGGGGATCGCCCCCTATAGTTTATTAAAAAGAGGCAGCTGTGTTTTGGATGGGATGCAGCGGTTTGTTTCCCAAATAGTTATTATAGGGGGCACTGTGGGGTTTGGATTTTGGATGCCCCCAGGACCCGCCCCTATATTTTATTATAGAGGCAGCTGTGTGTTTGGGAATTTGTTTGGGATGCAGCGGGGAATCGCTCCATATAGTTTTTTTATAGGGAGCTGTGTGTTTGGATTTTGGATCCCAGCAGGATCGCTCCCTATAGTTTATTTTAGAGGGCGCTGTGTGTTTGGATGGGTTGGGATGCAGCAGGATCGCCCCCCTTATATTTTTTAAAATAAAAGGCAGCTGTGTGTTTTGGATGGGTGTTTGGACGGGCAGGATCGCACCCTATATTTTATTATAGAGGCAGCTGTGTTTTTGGGAAAGTTTTGGTGCAGCGGGAAATCGCTCCATATAGTTATTATGGGGGGGCAGCCTGGGGTTTTTGGATGGGTTTTTTTGGGTTTGCAGCGGGATCGAACCCTATAGTTTTTTTTATAGACATTTGTTTTTTTTTGGATGTGTTGGATGCAGCAGGATGCCCCCCAATAGTTTTTATAGAGGCGCTTGTTTTTTGGATGTTTTGGGATGCAGCAGGATCGCCCCCTTTATAGTTTTTTTATAGGGGAAAGCTGTGTTTTGGATTTTGGATGCACCCGGTCGCTTTTTAAAAGTTATTAAAGAGGCACTGTGTGTTTGGGAAAAGGGGTGTTTGGGGGATGCAGCAGGACCCGCTCACAAATAGTTTATTATAGGGGGCAGCGTTGTTTGGATGTTTGGTTTGAAAGAAAGGATCGCTCCCTATATTTTATTATAGGGGCCCGCTTTTGTGTTGGATGGGTTTGGGAAATGAAAGCAGGATCCCCTCCCATAGTTTTTTAAATGGGCACTGTGTTTTTGGGGATTTTTGGGAAATCCCCAGAGGAGGGGCTCCCTATAGTTTTATAGAAGGGCAGCTGTGTTTTTGGGATGGGTGTTTGGATAAAGCAGGATCGCTCCCTATAGTTTTTTTATAGAGGGGCTGTGTTTTGGATGTGTTGGGCAGCAGGATTCGCCCCCTATATTATTTAGAGGCACTGTGGTTTGGTGTTTTGGGAAATTGCAGAAAGGATCGCTCCCCCCAAAATTTATTATAGGGGCCCGGGCTGTGTTTTTTGGGAAATGGGTGTTTAATGAAAGCGGGTTTCCGCTCCATATAGTTTATTATAGGGGAAACTGGGGTGGATTTTTTTTGGAAATGCAGAAAGGATCGCCCCCTATATTTTATTATAGAGGCAAGCTGTGTGTTTGGATGTTTGGATGAAAGCGGGATCGCCCCTATACTTTTTTTATAAGGCCCCGGTTGTTTGGAGGGGTTTTTTTGGGATGCAGCAATCGCCCCCCTAAAAGTTTTTTATAGAGGCAGCTTGTGTTTGGAGGTTTTGGTTTGCAGCAGGGATCGCTCCCAATAGTTTTTAAAGAGGCCACTGCTTTTTTTGGAGGGGTTTTGGATGCAGCAGGATCGCTCCCTAGGGGTTTTTTATAGAGGCAGCTGTGTTTTTGGGATGTGGGGGGTGCAGTAGGATCGCCCCCCTATATTTTATTTTTAGGGGCCCAGTGTGGGGTTTTGGATGTTTTAGATCAGCAGGATCGCCCCTATATTATTTTTAGGGGCAGCTGTGTTTTGGGAAAGGGGTTGTTTGGATGCAGCAGGGTCGCCCCCTTTAATTTTAAATTATGGGAGACGCTGTATTTTTTGGATTTTTTGGGAAAGCCGCAGGATCGCCTCCCTATAGTTTATTATAGAGGCAGCTGGGGTGTTTGGTTTTGTTGGATGCAGCAGGATCGCCCCCCTATAGGTTTTTTATAGGGAGCTGTTTTTTTGGATGTGTTGGAGCAGCGGATCGTTCCCTATAGTTTTATAGGGGAGCTGTGGTTTGGATGCGTTTTGGGGCTGCAGCGGAGGGGCCCCCCTATATTTAAATTAAGAGGCAGCTTTTGGTTTGGATGTTTTGGGAAAATGCAGCGGGAAATCGCTCCCAATTTTTTTATTATAGAGGCGGGTTTTGGTTTTTTTTTGTTTTGGGGTTTCAGAAAGGATCGCCCCCTTTATATTTATTATAGAGGCAGCTGTGTGTTTGGATGGGTTTTGGTTTCAGCGGGCGTCGCACCCCAAATAGTTTTTATTAGAGGCACGTTGTTTTTGGGGTTTTTTTTGGTTTCAGCGGGATCGCTCCCCTATAGTTTTTATAAAGGCAGCTGTTGTTTTTTTGGTTTTTTTTGGGTTTTTTTTTGGGGGGTTTTTTTTTTTTTTTGGGGGGGGAAGGACCCCGCACCCTTATTTTTATTAAAAGGGGCACTGTGTTTTTGGGGATGTTTTGGGTTTGCAGCAGGATGCCCCAATAGTTAAAAAAGGGGGGCAGCTGTTGTTTGGTTGGGGTTGGATGCAGCAGGATCGCCCCTTAGTTTTTTTATAGAGGCAGCTGGGGTTGTTTGGATTTTGTTGGATAAAAGGGGGATCGCCCCTATAGTTTATTATGGGCAGCTGTGTGTTTGGATGGGTTTGGATGGGCGGGGCGGGAGGGCCCCCTATAGTTTATTATGAGGAGTTTGTTTTTTTGGGAAAGTGTTGGTTTGCAGCAGGGGTCCTCCCTATAGTTTTAATTTGAGGGCTGTGTTTTTTTGGATGTTTTGGGATGCACGGGACGCCCCTATATTTTATTTTTAGGGGGCCCAGCTGTGTGTTTGGATGTGTTGGATGCACGGGGAATCGCTCCCTATAGTTTTTTTTATAGGGGCAGCTGTGGGGGTTTGGATGTTTTGGGATGCAGCATAAATCACTTCTATAGTTTTTTGTAGAGGAAACGTGTGTTTGGAGGGGGGGTGTTTGGATGCAGCAATCGTCCCAAATATTTTATTATAAGGCGCTGTGTTTTTGGTGTGTTGGGCAGCGGGATCGCTCCCTATGTTTATTATAGAGGCAGCGGGGGGTTTTTGGGATTTTTAAAAATGCAGCAGGGTCGCCCCCAAATATTTAAATTATAGAGGCAGCTGTTGTGTTTGGATGTTTGGGGATGCACCCGGTTTCGCCCCCTATAGTTATTATAAGGCAGCTGTGTTTTTGGATTTTTTGGATCGCAGGATCGCTCCCTATATTTTTATTTTTAGAGGCCGGGTGTGGGGGGGTGTTTTGGATGCACAGGACCCGTTCCCTATTTTTTTATTATGGGGCCCCGGGTTGTGTGTTTGGATGGGTTTTTGGGTACCGGGATCGACCCTATATTTTTTATTATAGAGGCAGCAGGTTTTGGGATGGGTTGGATTCAGCGGGTCGCTCCCTTTATTTTATTATAAGGCAGCTGTTTTTTTTGGATGCTTTTCTCCCAGGGTGGGGTTTTAAACCTGCTGCAGCACTGCTCATTTGTAATATTGCAATTACTACTAACCACTTATAATTAATATACCACACAACAATAATAAACATGAATACAAAACATAGGAAAAATATATTTTATTAAATACATGAAAAAACAAAGTATATATAAATATATAAAGACACCAAAATCACAACCATAGAAGAAAATACAGGTGCGATAGGAAGGGAATAAGCATAAGGCTAGATCTACACAGCACAGGATTTCGGTCGGTGTTTCAGTGGATTCAGTATTTTGAATCCACTGAAAATCCGCCTGTACCGGCGCTTGTACCCCCTCAAAAGAAAAATCCTGCTTATCACACTTTAAACAGATTTTTTACTGAATTTTTCCCTAAACCGAAAATTCGTCCCTGGAAAAATAAAATTTTGTCGTATATTCCCGCCAGCTGACATAAATTTTCCTGGGGCCCCAGTGTCCGGGGCCCGCCGGGAACCCAAAAAAATATGCCCCCCGTTTTTTGTGAAAAAAAAAAGTGAAAAAAAACCCCAGAAAGGGCGGCCCGGCCCGGGCAATTTCAAAAAATTTAAAATTGGGATTTTGGGCAGCTTTTTTAAATTCCCTGTGAAACATACAGGTTTTATATCTACACAGCTCGGGTTTTTTTGGTCAAAATTTTTTGCCAGTTTTCAGTATATAGAATCCGTGAAAACCCGACGGAAACCCAAATTGCCCAAATAGACCGCAAAAAAAAAAACCGTGCGTTTTTTACACCGCACAGATTTTCTTTTTAAAAACCCCCGCCCTTTAAAAATCTCCCTGGTTTCCCAGGGGTTTTAAAACCTTTTTGGGAAATTTTCCCGGTCAAAACCCTATCGGATTCCCATACATTCAATGTTCAGGGCCGACGGCAAATCTCAAAACTGACCGCGCTTTTTAGCATAAACCCAGCAAAAATCCTCGGTACAGCGATGTTACAGTGCCGTCAGATTTTGGAAGGCATTTTAACATAGGCTGTGTAGATGTTGCATAATGCAATAAACCATAATAAGTACAGGCAGTCCCCGGGTTACAAATGGGATAGGGACTGTAGGTTTGTTCTTAAGCTGAATTTGTATGTAAGTCAGAACAGGTAGATTTATTACATGTAACTCCAGCACAGAAGTTTTTTTTTTTTTACGTTTTGGATAGTGCAGGGAAGGGTGTTTACATTTCTTTTGCTGCCTGTGCCCCTGTTAAGAAGATTTCACCTCATGTGTGGATGTGGCATGCTGGAACTTGCCGTTCCATGGCGACTATCTGCTGTGGAACATGGAACTATAAGTGCCAGCATGCCCCATAAGTCTCCGTTTGTAACTTGGGGACAGATGTAAGTAGGAACGGTGTAAGTCGGGGACTGCCTGTATATGAAAAGTAACTAGCAAAGAGCAAAAAGTACTATCCTGACACAAATTTTCTTCCATGGTTGTAATTTTAGTTCCTCTATTTATGTATTTTTTGTTCCTTTTTCTGCATCTAATAAAATATATTTTTACTATTTTCTTGTATTCATGTTTATTAGGGAACATCCAGACAAGGAAACAACAAAAGCTTCCCACGTGTGTAAATTATAGGAATAGAGAAATAAATCTAAACAAAAGAAAAAAAAAAAGTAGTTTTTTTTTCTTTTGTTAACATCCAGACAAGGAGTAAAATTTACTCGTCGGATTCTGCCATTGAAAACCGTGTCCAAAGATGTGGTTTTCAACATGTAATTCATGTGGATTCAGGGTAATTTTTCCCCGCTCGCTGCATTTGCAGTCAGTAACGAGTCCCATCTCTATGGGGTTTTGGAACAGGGGGTCCATGACACACAAAAATGAATAGGTTAGACTTAGGCTATGTTCACATGGCTTAATTGCGGGCACGTATTTTGCCTGCAATTACGCCGTGTGTACGGGGGGCCGGGGTGCGGGCAGCCCGCTGGCCCCATAGACATTCATTATTCTGGCGCGAAATATGCCGTGAATAATTGGCATGTCACTTCTCTCCCCACTCGCCGTATTGTGCGAGCGGGGAGAGGAGACGTAATCCATAGTTCTCTATCTCGCCCCGTATTTAGCGCAGTGCTGTGCGAATTACAGGCTGAAATAAGTCCCAGAATAAGCCGTGTGAACATGGCCTTACAGTGTCAAAATTAGATTTATTTAAGTAATAGACTCCAATATATCAAAAAAAGGGGCGAGGAGAAAAAAGACATAGTAAAAAGTTCATAAGCTATCTCACAAGGAAATGTAGATAGGTACAAAGTCTGGAACTAGGCTGTGATCCAATGTGGTATATCCTGCTAGTCGTGTCCTCCTATGGTGACCAAATTAAGAGAAAGAAGACCTCTGCTCCTGGCTCCCTCCTACTAGACCACAGTGCCTATAACTAGAGAAAGGTTTGGGAGATCATATGCTTGGGAGCACAACTTTCTATTAATTTGGTTACCCTATGAGGACATTCTGAGCAGGGAAAACCACGCAAGCATTAATCTTCAAGATTCTTGATTTACCGGCACCGGTGGACCTTCGCTGAGCTCTACATGGTCTACTGCATCTTCACAAATCCTATGAGGGTGTCTACCCTAAGGCTCTGAACCACATTTCATTAAAGGGGTTGTCTCACTACGAAGATTATAGTTAAAAATGTGGGGACCAAAAATCTAAGGATGTACGTCCTTGGTTACTATTGGCAAAGTGCTACGGTTTAGAGAACGGGCGGTTTACATGTGCTTAGCAACGGGTTTTTTTACTGGTCAGGGGAAGCATTCTGTCCTGCCCAGGGCGTGCACATGCAAAGGAAGGAAGTTAAGAGGAGGTGCAGGGATGTGTGTATTGGCAGGCAAGGAGGAGAAGCAGTGAAGAGGATACAATACACACAAGCCCCCTGCATGTCCTCTCACTGCTTCTCCTCCTTGCCTGCCAATACACACATCCCTGCCCCTCCTCTTAACTGCCTTTCCTTTGCATGTGTACGACCTGGGCAGGACAGAATGCTTCCCTGACCAGTAAACAAACACCGTTGCTAAGCACATGTAAACCAGCCCGTTCTCTAAAACCGTAGCACTTTGCCAATAGTAACCAAGGACGTACATCCTTAGATTTTTGGTCCCCACATTTTCAACTATGATCTTCATAGTGAGAAAACCCCTTTAAGACATGATTATTGATCCAGAATAACCATAGCACCCATCAGGATACACCACTAGCAGGATTGTACCATATCGCATCACAGCCTAGTTCCAGACGAGACTTTGTACCTATCTACATTTCCTTGTGAGATATCTTATGAACTTTATACTATATCTCTCCCCCACACTCCTTTTTGATATATTGGAGCCTATCACTTAAATAAAGTTCATTTTCACACTGTAAATCGAACCTACTCATTTTTGTGTGCCATGGGACCCCTATTCCTGTATGCTGTGGACCACCATTGTGTGATCCCCTTATCCACCGAGCACCTATTTTCTTCTCAGGTATGCAATCCTAACCATTTACACTCTATGGGGATTTGGATGCGGATCTGCATCCAAAATTATATAAATGTTCTGGACGCATTTTATACAAGGTTTTTAAGCCATCCCTATTGACCTCAATAGTAAATTTTCTGTGTGGAATATGAGGAAAGAATGAACATGTTCTAAGTATTTTAACGTTTAAAGGGGTTTTGCCACAATGTAATTTCATACCTCCTGCATCCAGCTCTTCAGCTCTGTGTGCTCAGAAGGGGGCGTGTGTGATTTGTTTGAATTGCATATCATGTGACCCAGCAGGATGACATCACCAGGCCTTTCCTCTCTAGTGAAAGAAAGGTCTGTTTATGTATAGAGCTTTGAGTATCTACATTGTAGCTCAGAAGTAACATTTTTGCTTTACAGCACAAGGGTCCTTGGTTCAAATCCTTGCAGGAACTTAACTTGTGGATTTTTTTTCCCTCTTTATCAATGCACAAACCTCAATGAGGTTTCTTTTTTTTATCTGAACTGTTTGATTAATTAATAAGGAGTCCAAAGGACAGGAGTAGAATGACAACACCCGGGGATTGAACACTCAGTAGCTACCTGAGAAGAGAGGTGATGTCTGGGCATGTGCGACCTGGACTGAGGAGCTCTCAGCCCTGGTCGTATCTCCTGGAGACGAGCTGTAAACAATGGATCACTAAAGGAGCAGCTAAAACAAAAACGGTGCAGAATTTTTAATAATAATGAATGGTGAAAATGTTTATTATTTAATTTTCAAACTTCCCACATCAATTTTATTTTGTGGCAAAACCCCTTTAAGAACCGACGAAAACACGCTGTGTATGAACTACAAGGTGTATTTTCTATTGAGGGCAATGGGGATGGTTCACTTTGGGCCTCAAACAAGTATTTCAAGTCAGAATCCATGTGGATTTCAACTTAAAACATTTGTTATGTGGACAGAGCCTTAGGGGGTGTTCAGAGAGCGTCTTTTAGGATATATTTTAGCGCCTATTTTGCGCGTAATTTCGCCGAAATACGTTCCAAACAGTTAACACTACAGTGCTCATAGAACACAATGTGGAATACATGTCGTCAATCACATGCGCTTGTAATTTTGGACATCTGTAACTAATCGGCATGTTAATTCTATCAGGCGTATACGCGGCGTAATCAAGTTAAGTAGAAGAAGCAGAAATCTGCCTCAGGGCTATTACACATCGTTTGCGCTGATAAAATTAAGCGTGTAATTCCAACAACGCAATGAAGACGTATAGTGGTGCGTACTGTACACCTCGGAATATACCGTGTGAACCCGTCCTTATTGTTGTGTGGTGTATGTAGTTTGTAGGTGGTTAGTGTATTTTTATTCCCAACACTGTATATTACTTTATTTGTAGCCTATATTTTTGGTGCATAGCATTTATTACCAGCAAGCACCTTTCACTTTCCTAAATTGTGTGGAAAGGTGTCGCAAGTGAGTAATCAATTACTATGGATGATTTCATACAGTGAGCGACATGTCAGAAAAGAGGCGCCTCCACGCCAGTTTTAAGGCGCATTAAATGAGTGTATAGTGCGCCTCAATGAATGAACCTGTCAGAAATCTAGCATCTGGTCTACCTTGCGTAGTATAATTGATGCTCCTAATCTAGGTGCATAGCATAATGTAGGCGCATAGCAAATCATTGCTAGTATATTTGATTCGCCTACTTTAGGATAATTCAAATGTGTCATGCCTGGTATATAATGCGCTTAGTTTTGGTGTACTACAGCTCATTTATATAGAGAATAGGGAGTCAATTGTTTTTTTGGCACAAAATACACCAAAAAGATGGCACAGCCCTAATGGTACACATCTCCCAGTGTGTTTTTTGGTGCGTTTATTTTGCAGAAATGCACAGCAATTAATGCTGTGAATTTTTGCAAAAAAAAAAATTACACACCAAAAAAAAATCCGCACTGTGTGAATGCATCCTGAGGCATTTTTTTTTTGCAGTACATAGGCTACTGTTCTAAAAACAAGTGCTGAATTATGACATATTCTGGATGATCAGATGCCAGGTTAGAGGAGTTTCCTTCTCTCTTCACTACATGTGGCACCGCCGGTCAGTTTTCTGTATTCTATAAAGAAACGTCATACGAGCCGAATATTCATAAGAAAAAAAATTTATTGTAAGAAAATTCCTAAAGACTAATTGCTTGATATGTGATCAGAATCAGACACCTGTACGGGAAGCCGGAAAGCAGGTGAGAGAGAATTAGGATTAGAGAAGTATGAGGATAGAGGCGTCCTGCGGACAGTGGCTGGTGGAGCGCGTCCATGGTTTACTCTGCGCCGGGATCAGGACTCCTGGTTACTCCATGTCCATTAGTTGAACGTTTTCTTCCACCAGATCGAAGTGGATTACGGTCTCGCCCAAGACGGCGGTGGTGCCCCGATTGTAGCGGTATGAAGCGGACCTAGGATGAGAGGACGGACAGGGATTATACACGTGGGCTGTAGCACATCTTCAGTGCAGCAGTGTCCAGAGGCGGCATAAGGGTCTCCCCCTTGTCCTGGTTTACCCCACTATTACCTCCATCATCCTATGATATTAGGACTTGTGCTAGTTTGCTCTCTCCATCAGATTTCTGGGATCCTCAGAACGTCCCACCCCTTGTTTGTTCACGTTGCCCCAGGGCTGATATAAGCAGGGCCATCGTCACATAATTATGGGCACCGGGGCAAAGCAATGTACCGAGCCCAAGCCAAACACATGACTTCACAACAGGCCACGCCTCTATCCATGCCCAAACATTACATGACATCAAGCCACCCCTAACCACTTATCTCCCCGCTCCCCTGAAAAACAGCAGTAGGAGGCCTGCGTCAGGACTCTCCCATGACATTTTGTAGGCCGCAGGCCCAGAGCAGCTTGTGGCCTACAAGACTAATTAGAGGGGGTCAGGAGCCGATGGCAACCTGCTCCCTCATGGTTTTTCTTATGCTGAAAACAGACGAACAGTTAAATAAGCGGTGCTAACCCAGGGATCAAGAGCATGTGCCCTGGTTTCCAAAGACTACCTCTTACCACATGGGTCCCTTATGATTGTCGGGCTCCCAGGCAACTGCCTAGTATGCCCAATGGATAAGATAGCTGAAGCATCTGGGCCCCCTACCCAATACCAGTTCCTATCTAGCACTGTATTATTGGACCCCTTTTCTTTTATATTTGATCAGGGCCAATATTGGACTGGAGTTCCTGGGGCCCACCGGTGGAGCTGATTTTTGGGACCCCACCAGTGAATTTGATTACTAGTGCCTTTCTTTGGAGTTAATTCTTGGGGCCACCAGTGGAGATGATTCTTGGGGCCCGCCAGTGGAGACGATTCTTGGGTTCCACCAGTGGAGACGATTCTTGGGTTCCACCAGTGGACAGATTCTTGGCCCACCAGTGGAGCTGATTCTTGGGCCCCCTACTTCCCCCAGTGAGCGATTCTTGGCCCCACTGAGTGACGGCCCCCAAGTGGAGCTGATTCTGGGCCCCACAATGGATGCTGATTTTGGGCCCCACAGTGGAGCTGATTCTTTATTGGGCCCAAAAGTGGAGCTGATTCTTGGGTCCACCATGGAGCTGATTCTTTTGGGGGCCCCCCAGTGGAGTTGATTCCTGGGGCCCACCATGGAGCTGATTCCGGGCCCAAACCCGTGGAGCCCGATTCTGGGCCCACCATTTGGGGCTGATTCTTGGGGCCCACCAGGGAGCTGATTCTTGGGCCCACCATGGAGCTGATTCTGGGCCCACCAGGGGGCTGATTCTTGGGCCCACCATGGGGCTTGATTCTTGGGGCCCACCAGTAGAGTTGATTCTTGGGGCCCACCAGTAGAGTTGGTTCTTTGGGCCCACCCATAGAACTGATCCTTGAGGCCCATCCTATAGCTACTGTACGTGACAGCTTTCCGCCTCTCCTTCTCTGCCTTTCTCCTTAAACACAGCTCCAAGCTTGCCATACCCAGGGACCCCCATTTCCAGGGGCCCACAAGGAGGTTTTCCCCCGCTCTCCTGTGGGCCAAGCCAAACCTGATCAAGATCCCTGGTAGAAGTACTGCCAGCATTATCCTAACGGTTGCACCTATGGAGATCGGAAGTTCTTGGCTATGTTTCACCTAGGAATAGGACCACCCTGAGGCTCCCCCAGCACCGACTACATGCCAGCGTATGGTATGGTTCTATGAAGATCTTTGGCTCAGAATAAAACCACATAGCAGTCACTTGCATGGATCAGATATGGTTCTGCATTAATCTTAGATACAATTCTTCATCATTTTTCAAGATCTCTGCTTGCTGTCAGTGAATGGAACGTGCATTGTGTACATTGAGTGGCTAAAAGCAGGTCTTGATCATGTCCAAATGAAACAGACGCGTCAGCGCTAACTCTTCTGAGAATCACATGGCAGAGTTTCAGTCACTGGATGCAAACAGTGAACGCTTCTATTCACAGCAGGCAAGCGGATATGTTGAAATGGGTGAAAATTTGGAAGACAAAGTATGTTAGAAGGTTGCAGAACTTTTTATTATGCTGTATAAGCTTATTTTCATTTTCTGTTTGTACCAGGGGTCTTCAAACTGTGGCCCTCCAGCTGTTGGAAAACTACAACTCCCATCATGCCCACTGTTATAGATTATATAAATGCATGATGGGAGTTGTAGTTTCTCAACAGCTGGAGGACCGCAGTTTGAAGACCCCTGGTTTATACACTTGATAGATGGTGGCATGGAAGCCATTGCTCCCACTCCTAGCCCCCCACCCACACTGAAATTAAAGGGGGGCCCTACAAATATGTGGCGCCACTATTCAATGTATTGCTGTTACATTATCTTACCTCTTTCCCTTGGTCGCTGTCTGTGTGTAGCCCCGTAGAACCTGTGCCCCTCCTCGTGTAATGACACATAGATCCACTCCACTGCCAGATCCGAGGTCGCACAAGATGCCCGCCGTTATGGAGTCCGTCACCAGCTGCTTCCCCTCCTCCAGCTGAGAAAGGGGGAAATCAAACCAAATCTTACTTATACAAACAGGAAAACCACTAGAGCCCAAACCCTCTAGCCCACCAGGATCAATACTTCACGCACATCAGTCCAACCCACCGTATTTGCCCAATAACGAGCTTGGGAAGATTAAGTGGCTCATTTTTTGGCAGGAGACAGCAGTAGCTGACCACCACCCGCCACTAACGTGGTGTATATTATACTGTATACCGTGGATAATGAGTGGATAATGCTGTGGGAAAGCTGAGTGGCCGATCCTGGAGGCCATATTAGTTGTTGTTAGGAAACAACTGGAAAAAGTAATAATATTTCAGTGTTTTTTTCTATTTTAGAAATACAGGCAGTCCCCGACTTACACCGTGCCAACTTACATCTGTCTCCTAGTTACAAACAGAGATTTATGTGGCATGCTGGCACTTGTAGTTCCTTGTTCCACAGCAGATAGTAGCTGTGGAACGACAAGTCCCAGCAGGCCACAGCAGCACATAAGGTGAAATCTTCTTAACAGGGGCACAAACGGCAAAACAAATGTAAAAACCCTTCCCTGCACTATTCAAAACGGAAAAAATACATTTTGTGCTGGAGTTACATGTAATAAATATACCTGTTCCGACTTACATACAAATTCAACTTAAGGACAAACCTACAGTCCCTATCCTGTTCGTAACCCGGGGACTGACTGTATAACATTTCACGTTGCTGCCTTCCTGGGGACATCATCAGAATGCAGGTGCAATTTATGGCAGCCTGTGAATAGAGAGAGCACAGGGGCTGCCGTAAAGTGTGACCCACTATCGCAGCAGTTTTTGCCTCTCTTTTCTTCTCAGGCTGAATCCTGCCGACTATGGTTGGAGTGATGTGGGGAATATACAAATAGTTGGCGACGCTCTGTATGACTGCTTGTGGCGCTATTACTGTACAACACAGGAAGTTATTACGCACTCACCTCCATGTTGGGTTTGTAGCGATCTTCTAAGACGGCGATGGCGGCACTCGCACCAGATCCTGAAAACAGTGGTGGAGACGTATGAAAACTGGTGACACATTAGCGACCAATCAGCTTACAGCTTTCACTTAAACAGTGCCGCCAAAAAATTAAAGGGGTTGTCTCACTACATTGATTCATCTCACCTGCAGTAGAAGCCAGGTCTGTAGTTATAGCAAGGAGTGCTGGCAGCCTATCATGAGAGACTGAACAGGTCTGTAGCTATAGCAACCAGTGCTGGCAGCCTATCATGAGAGACTGAACAGGTCTGTAACTATAGCAACCAGTGCTGGCAGCCTATCAGGAGAGATGGAACAGGTCTGTAGCTATAGCAACCAGTGCTGGCAGCCTATCGGGAGAGATCAAACAGGTCTGTAGCTATAGCAACCAGTGCTGGCAGCCTATCATGAGAGACTGAACAGGTCTGTAGCTATAGCAACCAGCGCTGACAACCTATCAGGAGAAATACAACAGGTCTGTAGCTATAGCGACCTGAGGAGCTGCTGCAGCCCATACAAGAGGGGATATCTAGGAATAGGTAGAATACTGTTAATGACCATATTAGCAAAGTGACTTATTTTTGCAAGATCTTTAACGTAAAAAGCAGCAATCCTTGTAGTGAGATGACCCCTTTAAAGCTCCAATCTCAATGGTTGTTAGGGATTAAATGTATCGGACCAATCTTTTTTATTCAAAGATTTTTTTGCTTAATTCTGCAGTGTCTTTTTTATTGCTGTGTTCGTATCTCCCTACCCGCCTTCCAAGAGCCATAACTTTTTTTTTATTTTTCTGTTTACTTAGTTGTACAAGGGCTCATTTTTTGTGGGACAAAATTAACTTTTTTTTTTTAATGGTACCCTATAATGTACTGGAAAGCCTCCCAAAAAATTCTATGTGCATAGGAATTGAGAAATAGAGTTTTTATTTTTATTTCTTTTACTCTTCGGTGTATATGATGTGTTCTCTGTATTCTGCCGGTCAGTACAATTCCGGTGATACCAAAGATGTAGGGTTTTCATTAGGTTCTAGTTCTTAAAAAAAAAACAACAAAAAAAAAACATTCTCTACTTTTAACTTTGCGTCATTTTCTGCGACTTTTTTGTTTTCTCATCTATGGACCTGAGTGAGGGCTTGTTTTTTGCGGGCTAAAGTGCAGTTATTATTGGTACCATTTTGGGAAATATGCGACTTTTCAGTCACTTTTTATTCCAGCTTTTTAGGGACACGGCCAAAAAAGAATAAAAAATTTGGCAATTTTTTGGGGATAAATGATGTAATATTTTAATAGGTCTGACTTTTATCAGAGCTCTAGATGTAAAGAATTAGGGGGAAATGTATGAAAAGTGTCGCCTCCTCGCCAGTTGTCCTTCTCAGTAGGTTAGTGCAGCGTTTGTCAGTATGAAAGTGGCTCACAGCCTTTTATAAATGTGCGCCGCAGAGAGACACATTTATGCACCAAAAAGCTTTGCATAGAGTGTATGCGGCATAATTTGTCTCCGCCTCGTCACTATAAATTTGGAACAACAGTTTCGTGACACATTTTGTTGTGACACATTCATAAATGTGGCGCATTGTACGAATCTGGCCCGACGCTCACAGAGAATTGGCGTATACAAAAGTGTTGGGTCTGTTGCAACATTAACCAGATTTTGGGTGGAAAAGTTATCCCTTTTCAACGGGCTCAAAGGTTTTTTGGATAAGACACGGCAAAAATTGGGACCCCCTCATACATGTCCCCTTAAAGGGGTTGTCTCGCTACAAAAATTAGTTTTCAACATTTTGGGGAAACACTAAATGGACTTTTTCAAATATTTTGCTTTGTTCATTTTTTTTTTAAAGGAGCTCAAGTGATTTTATCACCCTTTGAGGGCTCTTGGTTCCCCCAATGACCGACCCCGTGTTCTTCTCCCCCCCCGCTGTTTGTTCTATCTGATGCAGGGGGTGAATCATAACAGGTCAAAAGCAGCACAGAAATCCGGCATTTAGAGTTGTTTGTTATTGATCTTTTAGAAAAAGCCTTTAATTTTTGCTGTTTCTTTAATCAGAAGCTTCCCTGGTTTCCGACAGCATGAAATTTTTTCTAATTAGCAGAGGTCTGATACACAGAGTCATATGCTAATTACAGACACTTACCAGGGTGACAGAGCAAAGCGCTTTTTTTCTTCTGGATCCTATGAAACTGTAGATGGCCCAACCCCCTTTTAAAGTTTTTATTCCTGAAAAAAAGCAGAGGTCCCAGGGACCGGATGATGAATGCACAAAACCCAGGATGTTTTAAAGGGGGGTGAAAGACCAAAAAAACATCAGACCTTACAGCTGTTTCACAGGGGAGGTCAGGGCTAACGACCTGACCCCACCTCCAGGCACAGGATCATTTTTTTCATGGCCCAGGGGCATCTACGTGACGAGGGACCCTGTCCTCAGTGGTTCATTGATGGAAGTCCCTTCACTCTGAGAAAAATGATGGGCCCCCAATGAGGCTGGGGATCAAATGGAGAGCTGTGCCCTCCCGGGGCAGGGACCCTTGCCGGTCGTTTAGCACACAGACCACGCTGATGTAAATGGTTATGAACGGTCTGATATGACACTTGACGCCTCTCACCTCCCTTGTCACATTCATCATCAGCTTCTGCAGGGCATTGGTTACAATGAAGCGGTCATCAGTGTGTGATGGAGCTAAAGGACATCCACTTCTTTGCCTTTCTGTGACTCTTCCAGTCTCCCTGATACAACTTGCTGATGAGACTCTAAGCTCAGTGGTCACTTCCATCTGAGAGACTCCTGCTTGAAGCCTGGCAATGGCGAGATACTATTGATCAATTGTAAGGTGTTGTCTTGGTCTCATGATGTCACAATGTGAACAGCAGGATGAGGAGGACGGTTTAAATCCCAATTCAAATTGATCCCCTAAATTTATTGGGCGATTCAGGGATCAAACACCTGTTGTGAATTTTGCCATTAAGCTCCTTGTTAGAGATCAGCAAGTTGTGCAAAAAGTCCTGAAACATTGAACAGTTGGACGTGTGCCTCTAAAGGGAAGAGATGGGTTTTACTGTATTTAGAGATTTAAAAAAAAAAATTCTGTTCATCCTGAAATTTCAACCAAAAGCCAAATATCCCTAACATTTTGTAAGTAGTGTAATGCACTGCAGTGCTTCTTATTGCAGTGTATTATTGTCTGCTAGTGTTTTACTGAGAGGCCCTACTATAGGTTTTGTAAGGCCCCTAGTCGTTATAAGAACCCTTGCATACCCTCCAGTTGTATAGTGACACCCTGACCATGATGTAATAGTGCACTGATTTGCAGAAACAGTGACGGGTCAGGATAGCACATGTTTCGGTCATAATGCAATTATTTGCAAATTCATTCCAGAATCTCCCATATGTCTAGAACCTGCTGGAGATTTTTTTTCTGGTGTGAATGAATGGGATTTGCTAAAATGTAATGCACTTTGTTGCAGAGCTGCAGAAAGAAGGTCTTCAGGTCTACACCAGGATAGGACTTGGAAAGTCCAGGAGAATTCTACAGACAAGTCCACTAGGACAGACGTTCCTAGACCCAGTCTGCTGTTGGACCCAGCAGGTGAGGTGGACAACTATATTCCCACACTTTTACAGTAGGCAAGGAAGAGAGCTGGCTGGAGTACACCAGCTATAGCAGCTGACAACCTTTCGGTAGGGGACGTAGACATAATCTGAATACATACTTATCGGTAGAGTTCCATCAAAGTGTGTCTCACCTAGAGCCGTGTAGAGATTGACGTCAGTGGATCCATGGGGGTGGACACTGGTGAGATGGGGCCCACGTACATCAAAGCCGCCTATGATGATCGATGCTCCTACATGACCTTGATATCTGGGAGGAGAACAGATGAACATGTAGGATTGTGTCTGACCCCCACAAATCTGTGGAAAGATGTGGGGGGCGGTAACTCTCTCATAGTCTGCGTAGCTTTTACCATGCAGCAGTTTGTTCTCCAGAGCTGCTCTTCCTATAGTAACGTGGAACAGGAAGTTACAACCATTGTCAGCCATTTTGAATTCTTCTACTCACCCGGTCACCTACCTACCTCTGTTTCTGTCAAAGTCACGCCCCGTACCTACCTATACAGGTGCTGTTTTAGCATTCGGGTTGCAGTGCACACACGAGGTTGTCTTCTCGTGGACATAGCATGGATGGCCAGGTTGGAGGACAAAAGTTGGGTCACATATTCTGCATCCGCGGCTACTCCGGCTCCACAGCAACTGGGTGCATATAAAATGGACGGGTTATATGGTGGTCAGGGTTGGAAGAGTTGATTCAAAACTGAGCCTACATCACCGACAAGACCAAACATGTCGCCTCTATTTTGGGATTTGTGCGAATCTCAGACAACCCCTTATTAGAGCCGTCTGTCCTCCTCTGAAAAGAAAGATGCTGCATCTCTGCCTTATGTCTCAGGCAAGAGAGCCACTGGGAGTCCAAGAAACCTTTCTTGTATGGGGTGTTAGACAGGAATTGTGTGAACAATGCCCCATCATAGAGTTGTACTTACTATATGTTGTCACAGATGTAGTGGATCTTGGCGCAATTTTTATCCGCCACGACCATGTCGTCAGTGGCTCTTCTATCCGCCCCTAGGATAACACCGTCCTGAAGAGTCAACCACAGGTCAGTAAATGCTCCAAACATCAATCATTGGACAACCCAAGCCCCACGTCTCCACCCTACCTTATATATGATCCCGGCAATGGTGGTCCCCGTCTTACGAGCTTTTGGAGGTTGAAGTCCCAGAGCGGATGCGTTTGCCTCTATGGTGTTGTTTCTGAGGATGTACAGAAGATACATATATGTGACAACTTTGCTAAGGTTTTATAACATAGGGTTGCCCCCACTATCCCAGTTTTTAGTTATTACATTGTTGTGTTTTCTATACATTTATACACTTTACAGTAAAATTTCACTAGCAAGAAGCAAAGGTTTTGGAATGATGGAAATCACAGGATGGAGAGACATGATAATGACATGTAAATGATAAGAATATGGAAACGAAACATCCTCTATGGCAGGGGTCTGCAACATAGGCTTTCCAGCTGTTTGGTAACTGCCTCTACCATCATGCCCCCTGATATAGATTATATAAATGCATGATGGGAGTTGTAGTTTCCCAACAGCTGGAGAGCCAACGTTGCAGACCCCTACTCTATAGAGTATGAGCGCCTCGTGCAGAAATCCCCGCACTTCCACCCATCGGCCGCTATCAGTGCGGTTATTAAAGGGTCTCTGACGGATGTTGGGCTGTGCTGAATGCTGAATTGATTCTTGGGGCCACCAGGGGAGTTGATTCTTGGGGCCCACCAGTGGAGTTGGTTCTTGGGAACCACCAGTGGAGCTGATTCTTGGGGTCCCCCAGTAGAGTTGATTCTTGGGGCCACCAGTGGAGTTGATTCTTGGGGCCACCAGTGGAGTTGATTCTTGGGGCCACAAGTGGAGTTGATTCTTGGGGCCACCAGTGGGGTTGATTCTTGGGGCCCTCCAGTGGAGCTTATTCCTGGTGCCCACCAGTGAAGTTGATTCCTAGCGCCCACCAGTGGAGATGATTCTTGGGGACCACCAGTGGAGTTCATTATTGGGATCCACCAATTGAGTTGATTCTTGGGGACCACCAGTGGAGTTGATTCCTGGGGCCCACCAGTGGAGCGAACTCTTGGGGCCCACCAGTAGAGCTGATTTTTGGGGCCAACAGTGAAGTTGATTCTTGCGGGCACCAGTGGAGTTGATTCTTGGAGCCTTGATTCTTGGAGCCCACCACTGGTGTTGATTCTTGCGGGCACCGGTGAAGTTGATTCTTGGAGCCCACCAGTGGAGCTGATTCTTGGATCCCACCAGTGGAGTTGATTCTTGTGGGCACCAGTGGAGAGGATTCTTGGGGCCCACCAGTGTAGCTGATTCTTGGGGCCCACCAGTGGAGATGATTCTTGGTGGGCACCTGTGGAGATGATTCTTGGTGGGCACCAGTGGAGATGATTCTTGGTGGGCACCAGTGGAGATGATTCTTGGTGGGCACCAGTGGAGATGATTCTTGGATCCCACCAGTGGAGTTGATTCTTGGAATCCACCAGTGGAGTTGATTCTTGTGGGCACCAGTGGAGATGATTCTTGTGGGCACCAGTGGAGATGATTCTTGGGGCCACCAGTGGAGATGATTCTTGGATCCCACCAGTGGAGTTGATTCTTGGAATCCACCAGTGGAGTTGATTCTTGTTGACCCACCAGTGGAGCTGATTCTTGTGCGCACCGGTGGAGATGATTCTTGGGGCCACCAGTGGATTTTATTATTGGTGCCTACTTTGGAGTTAAGTCTTGGTGTCCACCAGTTTAGTTGATTCTTGGGACCAACCAGTGGAGAGGATTCTTGGTTCCCACCAATGGAGCTGATTCTTGGGGCCACCAGTGGAGTTGATTCTTGGGACCCACCAGTGGAGTTGATTCTTGGGGCCCACCAGCAGAGTTGATTCCTGGGGCCCACCAGTGGAGTTCATTCTTGGGGCCCACCTTACACATACTGCACATGACTCCTGCTTTCTGTTTCTCTTTCTCTGCCTTTCTCCTTGAAAAGCAGTTATGCTCAAGGGCACAGCAGGGGTTTCCCTTGTTCCCCTGTGGGACAGTCCATGCCTGGCTATACCCTGTCATTACTTTACCAGTCAGCATGTTAATCCGACTATTCTCACAGCCAAGTTAGTTGTCACCCAGCTTTCCCAGAAACAAATATAAGTAACAAGGACCCCACGTTTCAGTCTTTGATACAATAATCATATACTCCAGGACCTGAAATTCAATCCCGCAATGATTAAATAAAAAAACGGGAGGAATTACCCCAAAGCTCATTTGTGTTTTAAGTTTTTCCTTCTGACCAGGCCTTGGAATTTTTTCATATTTGTAGTAAATTTTCCTTAATCCAGCATCTGCTCATGTAGAAAAATATTTATCATCAACAAAAACACTCCCTCGCCAGATTAGCAGAAATTAGCCTGATAGTCTGGCACCGGAGCATTTCCTGGCATGCCGGATTATTGGAATTGTCCTGTATTAGTGAATGGTGTCACACATATACAGCAGGAGCACCCCCCACGTGTACAGGACACAGCAGCCACCGCCATTATCATACAGGGGCTGGTGGACATTTTGTCTTTGCCGAGAAAGTGAAACTGGTTATTGGTGGCAATTACTATAACAGCAGCATTGTCACAGCCGAACACGGCCAGGATTGTCCTTGTGGCGTCCTTCACCTAAAAGGGGCCCTTTACTAGTGTTGGGTCACACCTGGGATAGAGAGGGGTTGTAGGTGAGACCCTGGGCTTGTACAGGGTTTTTGGAGCGCCCCCTACATTTCAATACGATGAGCTGACAGATGGCCAGTGGTCAGACCACGCCAGGAAAGATCTAAAACCGTGATATAATAATATAACATAATGATATACTGTAACTATTATATAATAATATAATATAATGACATAACCGTGATATAATAATATAATATACCATGATATAACTGTAATATAAAAATATAACCATGATGTAATGATATATGACGACCACGGTATAATCATAATATAATGATATAATACTGTACCTTGATATAATATAACCATACTATAATGATACAACTATGATATAATAATATATTGATATAATATAACCGTGATATAAAGATACAACCATGATATATTATGATGTAATAATATATAACCACGATATAATCATGATTTAATGATATAACTGTGATATAATGATATACCATGATATAATATAACCATACTACAATGATACAACTATGATATAATAATATAATATACCAAGATATAATGATATATGACCATGGTATAATCATAATATAATGATACAATAATGTTCCATGATACCATAATGATACAACTATGATATAACAATATAATGCTACAACCTTGATATATTATACCATGATGTAATAATATCTAACCACGGTATAATCGTGATTTAATTATATAACTCTGATATAATAATATACCATGAAATAACTGTATACCATGTTATATATTAAACCGTTATGTAATGATATACCATAATATAATATAACCATACTATAATGATACAACTGTGATATAATAATATAATATAACCGCGATATAATAATATAATATACCATGATATAATGATATACCATAATATAATATAACCATACCATAATGATACAACTATGATATAATAATATAATGATACAATAATGTTCCATGATATAATATAACCATACTATAATGATACAACTATGATATAATAATATACATGATATAATGATATAATCAAGCACGCTTGGCTCTGCTGAGCATTATGTGATATGTAATGTCCGTGTACGTATAGTTGTGTTTCATACACTGTTATACGCCACGTAGACATTGCTAAAAAAATGTAAGGGCATTGCATTATATCCAGAAATTGTGCCCCCTCCCTCGATGGCGCCTTAGGTGACTGCCCTCTATGCCTACCCCTGGCCTCTGCCCTGCCTTTACCCAACCATTGGTAACATGGTATAGAAGTAAACCTTGTGACGGTCCACGCGACCCACGGAGCAGGTGGATGAGACACCTGACGAGACCCCTACATCCTCCAGAGGCCCCATACTAACTTCCGGGTACCACCGCCTACACCTGGAAAAGTCCCTTCTGGGTAATCTCTGGATGGGGCAGATGAGAGGCTGCAGGACATTACCTGGGACAGTTCTCGAAGCTGAAGCCTCCCTGCGGGGGGTCATATCTGGTGCTTGTTGGCAGCATTTCAGGTGTTGGCGTGCCGGGTCCAGACGTCTTTGCAGTCCAGATTGTTTTCGCCCTCTTGGCGCGCTCCTGCCTCGGGGTTTGGGTTCACCCTTCCTTCTCCTCTGCTTGCCTTCTCTCACCTCCTTCTCATCTCCCTCCCGTCTATGGCTACTGACAACTCTGCTTTCACTTTCATCTTCTTACCATTCACATGATAGATGCTGTGCACAGTCGTATCACATCACACGCCACACACCCATGACTCCGAAACAGTAGAAAGCACTGCTACAGAATAAGAGGGCACAGACTTAAAGGGGGCGTACAGGATTCAAAAAGCTTTCTTCCACAAACAGCAGCACATCTGTACCAGGGGTGTTCTCTTGCTTAGGTTCCTCTATTTTATTAGCATTTAAAGTGTTTATACAAGAGGAGAAATGTGGCTGATTTCTTCTGGAAACAGCGCCACCCTTATCCATGGGTTGTGTCTGGTATTGCAACTCAGTTCCATTTAAAGGGGTTGTCTCACTACATTGATTCGTCCTGCTTTCTTGGTTTCAATTTGAATTCAGGGGCGTGTTTACTGGCTTCTACTAGGCTGCAGTAGAAGCCAGGTCTGTAGCTATAGCAACCAGTGCTGGCAGCCTATCAGGAGAAATTGACCAGGTCTGTAGCTATAGCAACCAGCGCTGCCAGCCTATTGGGAGAGATCAAACAGGTCTGTAGCTATAGCGACTTGGAGCTGATGCAGTCCATACAAGAGGGGATATCTAGGAATAGGTAGGACACTGTTAATGGACATATAAGCAGTGACTTGTTTTTGCAAGATCTTTAACATAAAAAGCAGCAATCCTTGTAGTGAGACAACCCCTTTAAGTCCATAGAGCTGAACTACAATTTTTTTTGAAAGCCGGAGAACGTGGTCTGTTCACCCAGTGCATAAAAAAGGTGCAAAAGTGCATATGGCTCTATCACAAGTCCTCTCTGAAAAGACCACCTCTAAACCTTATTCCCATCACTTCTGGGCCGGAAGTCTCCTGTTAGGTTTCGGTCCTTCTTCACCGAAGTTAGGAAAGATCCAATTCTTGCTTCTGGCATCAGCTCCAGTGATGAGGATAAATGTCAAGCAAGGAAGTCTAAAATACGGTTGTCCTCTCTGGAAAGAGAGAGGGGGAAAGATACCCGATGACTGTACATTTCCCAGCTAGTGCTCAGGAGGGCGCTAGTGCGTCAAGTTGTCAGGTACACCTGAGTAGCAGGTGTACGTGGATGTCAGATCCACTGGTGTGGGATTGTTGGGAGGTGTAGTGCACCAGCGCAGGAAGAACAACAGAGACTCTCGGCTTGGGATTTTGCAGGCTTTACTCAACACCAGTTTAGCAGGTTACACTTCTTTCCACCAGTAGAGGTGATTCTTGGGTCCCACCAGTGGAGTTGATTCCTGGGGCCCACTAGTACATTACAGACGATTCTTAGGGCCCACTATTGGAGTTCATTCTTTGGGCCCACCAGTGGAGTTGATTCTTAGGGCCCCCAGTGAAGTTGATTCTTGGGCCCCACCAGCGGAGCAGATTATTGAGGTCCACCAGTGGAGATGATTCTTGGGACCCACAAGTGCAGTTGTTTCTTAAAGCCAACAAGTGGAGTTAATTCTTGGGGCCCACCAGTGGAGATAATTCTTGAGGCCCACCAGTGGAGTTGATTCTTGGGGCCCACCAGTGGAGATGATTCTTGGGTTCCACCAGTGGAGTTGATTCTTGGGGCCCACCAGTGGAGATGATTCTTGGGGCCCACCAGTGGAGTTGATTCTTGGGGCCCACCAGTGGAGTTGATTCTTGGGCCCCACCAGCGGAGCAGATTATTGAGGTCCACCAGTGGAGATGATTCTTGGGACCCACAAGTGCAGTTGTTTCTTAAAGCCAACAAGTGGAGTTAATTCTTGGGGCCCACCACTGGAGATGATTCTTGAGGCCCACCAGTGGAGTTGATTCTTAGGCCCCACCAGTGGAGATGATTCTTGGGTTCCACCATTGAAGTTGATTCTTGGGGCACACTAGTGGAGTTGATTCTTGAGACAAACCAGTGGAGTTGATTCTTGGGGCCCACCAGTGAAGTTAATTCTTGGGGCCAACCAGTGGAGTTGATTCTTGGGGCCCACCAGTGAAGTTGATTCTTGGGGCCTACCAGTGGAGTTGATTTTTGGGGCCCACCAGTGGAGATGATTCTTGGGGCCTACCAGTGGAGATGATTCTTGGGGCCTACCAGTGGAGTTAATTCTTGGGCCGACCAGTGAAGTTGATTCTTGGTGTCGACCAGTGGAGGTTATTATTGGATCCCACCAGTGGAGTTGATTCCTGTGGGCCACCAGTGGAGCTGATTCTTGGGGCCCACCAGTGGAGCTGATTCTTGGGCCCACCAGTGGAGTTGATTCGTGGGGACCACCAGTGGAGTTGATTCTTGGGGGCCCACCAGTGAAGTTGATTCTTGGGCCCACCAGCGAAGTTAATTCTTGGGCCCACCAGCAGAGTTGATTCTTGAGGCCCACCAGTGGAGTTGATTCTTGGGAGCACCAGTGGAGTTGATTCTTGGGGCCCGCCAGTGGAGTTGATTCTCGGGGCCCGCCAGTGGAGTTGATTCTCGGGGCCCGTCAGTGGAGTTGATTCTTGGGCCCACCAGCGGAGTTGATTCTGGGGCCCACCAGTGGAGTTGATTCTGGGGGCCCACCAGTGGAGTTGATTCTGGGGGCCCACCAGTGGAGTGGATTCTTGGGCCCACCAGTGGAGTTGATTCTTGGGGCCCACCAGTGGAGTTGATTTTTGGGGCCCACCAGTGGAGTTGATTCTGGGGGGCCCACCAGTGGAGTGGATTCTTGGGCCCACCAGTGAAGTTGATTCTTGGTGTAGACCAGTGGAGGTTATTTTTGGATCCCACCAGTGGAGTTGATTCCTGTGGGCCACCAGTTGTGCTGATTCTTGGGGCCCACCAGTGGAGATGATTCTTGGGGCCCACCAGTGGAGTTGTTTCTGGGGGCCCACCAGTGAAGTTAATTCTTGGGCCCACCAGTGGAGTTGATTCTTGGTGTCAACCAGTGGAGTTGATTCTTGGTGTTGACCAGTGGAGGTTATTCTTGGATCCCACCAGTGGAGCTGATTCTTGGGGCCCACCAGTGGAGTTAGTTCGTGGGGACCACCAGTGGAGTTGATTCTTGGGGCCCACCAGTGGAGTTGTTTCTTGGGCCCATCAGTGGAGTTGATTCTTGGGGCCCACCAGTGGAGCTGATTCTTGGGGCCGAGTAGTGGAGTTGATTCTTGCGGCCACCAGTGGAAATGATTCTTGGGGCCACCAGTGGAGTTGATTCTTGGGGGCCCACCAGTGAAGTTGATTATTGGGCCCACCAGCGAAGTTAATTCTTGGGCCCACCAGCAGAGTTGATTCTTGAGGCCCACCAGTGGAGTTGATTCTTGGGAGCACCAGTGGAGTTGATTCTTGGGGCCTGCCAGTGGAGTTGATTTTCGGAGCCCGCCAGTGTAAGGGCTTGTTTTTTGCGAGTTGAGTTGACGCTTTTATCTGTATCAATTTTGGGGGGAAATGAGATTTTGATCTCCTTTATAATCCATTCTTTGAGAGTGAGGAGGAAGAGAAATGTTGTTACGCTGCGCATGTGGTGACACCAAATATGTGTACTTTTTTATTTTAGATCTTTTTTGGGACAATTTGCAATTGTGATGGTCATAGGGTGATGTTCGTGTTTTATTTTATTTAATTTTGTGTTTTTCCTTTTTTTCAAGCGCTTTTTACATTTGCTCAACAACATTTAGACAAGCCTGTGAAATACTGGGCGAATACAGTCTGGTCAGATGAGAGCAAAATTGAACTCTTTGGATGCCATAACACACCTAATATTTGGAGGCCAAAAGGCGCCGCATATAACCCCAAAAACACCAACAGTGCAGCGCGGGGGTGGGAACATCATGGTAGGAGCTGCAGCATATGGTACTAGCAAACTTCATATAATTGAAGGAAGGTTGAATGGACAAATGTACCGAGATTTTTTTGATAAAAATCTACTGCCATCGACCAGGATGATGAAGATGAATCGAGGGTGGACATTTCAGTTAGGGCATGTTCACACGGTGTTTTGGGATACATTTTTGGATCTGTGTTGGATCCGAAAATCGCATCCCAAAACGCTGCGTCGATCGGTTCCTAAGCGGATCCAACACGTATCTAACATGCAGCTGCGTATTTGGATGCGTGTTGGCTGCAGCAGGATCGCATCCTATAGTTTATTATAGGGCTCCTGCTGCATCTTTGGGACCAAGAATTGACATGGATCCAAAAGACGCAATGAGACTCGCATCAGCAATCACTCGTCTGAACGCCGATGCGTGTTTCATATTAAAAGCAATGTAAATCACACCGCTATTTATTAGATGTGTGTTTGGGTCCGTTTGGAGTCTGAGAAACAAATCCAAACACGCAGCTAAAAGCATATGTAACACGGAGTCAGCACGCCATGTGAACATACCCTAAGACCATGATCCCAAACACACAAGGAAACTCAATTGGTTTCAAAGAGAGAAAATAAAGCTGCTAGAATGGCCGAGCCGATCACCTGACCCGAATCCAATAGAAAATCTCTGAAAGGAACAAAAGCTCAGAGTTCATAGAAGGAGCCCACGGAGGCTTAGGGATGTGAGGAGTGTTTGTGTGGAAGAATGGGCCAAAATCCCCCCTGAGCAATGTAGGCCACTAGTTTCTCCATATTGGAGGCGTCATCACCAACAAAGGCTCTTGTACCAAGTATTAAATACATTTCAGTAAACGTGTTCAATACTTTTCTCTGGGTCATTTCTCATTTTTACATATAACTTCATTTATGGACACCTATGGGTTGTTTTCTTTGCCTGGGCGGATTGCAAAGGTTGTTACCGATATCTGGTGAGAATTTTATGTCAATAGCAGTTTTAGAAATACACTCACCGGCCACTTTATTAGGTACACCTGTCCAACTGCTTGTTAACACTTAATTTCTAATCAGCCAATCACATGGCGGCAACTCAGTGCATTTAGGCATGTAGAACATGGTCAAGACAATCTCCTGCAGTTCAAACCGGGCATCAGTATGGGGAAGAAAGGTGTTTTGAGTCCCTTTGAACGTGGCATGGTTTGTTGGTGCCAGAAGGGCTGGTCTGAGTATTTCAGAAACTGCTGATCTCCTGGGATTTCACCAAAACCATCTCTAGGGTTTACAGAGAATGGTCCGAAAAGAAAAAACATCCCGTGAGCGGCAGTCCTGTGGGCGGAAATGCCTTGTTGATGCCAGAGGTCAAAGGAGAATGGGCAGACTGTTTCCAGCTAATAGGCAACAGTGACCAAATAGCCACCCTTTTAAAAACCAAGGTAGCAAAGAGCATCTCTGAACGCACAGTACGGCGAACTTTGAGGCAGAGGGCTACAGAGCAAAAGGGACCACCCCGGGGTTGCAATTTCCTTTCAGCTAAGAACAGGAAACTGAGGCTCCATTTGCCCAAGCACATCAAAAATTGGACAGTAGAAGATTGGAAAACGTTGCCTGGTCTGATGAGTCTCGATTTTCTGCTGCGACATTCGATGGTAGGGTCAGAATTTTGGCGTCAACAACATGAAAGCATGGATCCATCCTGCCTTGTATCAACGGTTTCGGGCTGGTGGTGGTGGTGTCATGGGGGTGGGGAAATATTTCAGGGCACTCTTAGGGGGCCCTTTTTGTACCAATTGGACATCGTTGCAACACCTTTTTGAATCATCCACAAGAATTGGGGCAGTTCTGAAGGCAAAAGGGGGTCCAACCCGTTACTAGCATGGTGTACCTAATAAAGTGGCCGGTGAGTGTAGATTTACTTAGAAAATTGGTGACGTGTTCAATACTTATTTCACCTACTGCATTTAGTAATGATGCTCCATCCCTAGGGGTTGTCTAGGGTTGTTGCTAGGATATACCATCATTGTCTGACAGATCTGGTTCCTACCTTTGGGACCTACACCTATCTCCTAAAGGAGCCACGAAACTTCTCTGGTCTGAACAGAGAGGTGTTCGGGACTCTCCCATAGACTTGAATGGGAATTTCGAGTTTAGCAGAGTGACGATGCTCGCTGCTTCGAAGAACCTTCCCAAAGAAAAGGGGTGGTTTGGGGGGGCTCATTTAGGGTGGGGTATAGGGTATCGGGTCCCACCTCTGGGGCCCGACCCTGTCAGACATTGATGGCATATTTTAGCGACATGCCATCAATGACTGTAGAGAGACAACCCCTTTACGACAGAAAAAAAGTTCCGTCTGTGTATGTGCACTGTGTGGCGGTTTTACATGTGCAATGGTTATACGTTACAGCAGAGCTGTTATCTCCCTCTGCTCCTGGGTTCACTTTGCAGACTTTATATTCAGATCATAGTTCCTCCTATTTCCAAACTGAAAGTAACTCTCCTGGAAATCCCCTGCTAATCACGTGTCCACATCACAGCCAAAAATAATATATTTACCCACCACCACACTGATAAACAGGTTGTGCAAACACATGCAGACGGAGCCCAGCACAGTGTAGAACTTAACTCTTTATGGGTGAATCCTATTTTAAAACGTCTGCGCTAAGATAATGTAGAAGGCAGCAGTCCTATGTAAAATCAGAGATGAAAGGTGGAGGCACAGAACGTTGCAGGTATTTAGTGTAAATTTTGGTTTGTCTTGGCTGCAGTGACATCCATTACCTCGAAGTCATTGGACAGACTCAGGCTGGACCACAGGGGAGCAGAGGAAACTGCATGTGTCCCCCCCGAGCATGGTATGCTGCATTTAGGGTATGTTCACACAGTGCCTGTGCGCACCGCAGGATGCTGGGTGTTTTAGAAGTACACACAATACACCCTTAGATGAAATCCATGAGGAATGTGGAATCCAAAACGGAGTGACTTCTGGAAGGTTTCACCTGTTCTGGTTCTTTGGGGGCTTTGTAAATGCGACATGGCCCCACCAAAATCTGCGTTCCAAAAGCCAAATAGCATCCCCCCCCTTTACGCCCTGCCATGGCCAAACACCCAGTTTAAACCCACATGTAGGGTTATTCCCGAATTTGGAAAAATTGGTAAAAAATTTAAATAGGATTTTTGCTTAATTCTGTGAAACACCCAATGGGTTAATAAACTTCCTAAATGCTGTTTTGAATACTTTAAGGGATGCAGTTTCTTAGATGGGGTTATTTATGGGGGTATCTAACATACAGGTCATTCAAAGCCACCTCAGAACTGGACTGATCCCTAAAAAAATCTGTGTTGCAAATTTTCTTGAAAATATGAAAAATTACAACAAAGTTTTTAAGCCTCCTAATGTCATAAAAAAAGATGTTTACAATTTTTTAAAATTATGAAAAAATATTTTGGTGCATAATTTTTGAAGTTTTAAAGTGAAATTTGAAAATGGCAAATTTTTCTACATTTTGATATTTTTCCACAAATAAACAAGGATTGTATGGACTAAAATTTCTTACTAACGTAAAGCAAAATGTGTCACCAGAAAACAGTGTCAAAAAGTTATTCCCACATGAAGTGACACGTCAGTTTTAAAAATGGGGCTCTGTCAGGAAGGTTAAAACTGGCTGCGGCGGTGACGGAGTTCAAATTTCTGTTCACATTGATTCAGTCCATGGTGGCTTGATAGAGTCCGTATTGGATAATTGTAGTAAATGTTTCCCTCTTAGAAACATAGGGCGACATGTATGATTTTTGGAGTCCAGGCACCATTCATTGGGCGCACATTAGTAGAGTAGAATGCGCCTGAATCTATGAACCTGTTCTCTGGGTCATTGATTACCCCTTTCCCAGCTACCAAGCGAAAACTTCTGGCTCAGGTAAACCACTTCGAAAGTGCTCTACCTGTTCCAGCAGTAATGCGCCTGAATTTGCTGTACTGAAGCTATAAATGTGTAGCTTCGTACGGTTCTAGTGCACCCCGCCTCCCGCACGCCCCCTGAAATCAGGTGCATTACAAAGTGCAAACTACCGACAGAATAAATGCCTAAGGGTGTAGATATATTTAAAATATAACTTTTAATAATATTCTAATAAAATGTGATAAATCACTAAGCAGAAGCGGAGAGTTCACCCCGAAAAGGGCGGCCCCGCACCCGAACACCCTACCTATATACTACAAATACTAATACTATATCCTAAATCCTAAGGTATATACAGGGACAGGCAGACACAAGACAAAGACATTACTAAACAAAGGGGTGGCCAATAAAACAAAATTACAATAACAATACATACAGTAACAAATACTAACCCTACTGACAATACAGACAAAACAGTCCAACGCGTTTCTCCCACTGATAATGTGGGTTCATCAGGGAACACAATAGTATGTCAACCAATGATACATAAGGTAATGTGTCAGTCAATAATATATGTATATATGAAAAGGCTTACGTCCCTTTAAGATGATGCTGTAGATAAAGACAGGTGCCAAGATCCTGTAATGCTGGAAAAGGTGTTGCGTAGGATAGTGGCTACAGATGACAGCAGGTAGCTATAGAAGAAAGGGAAAAACTCTATATATACCCACAAGGGGATAAGATGTCTGTACTTACCACTCGTGCAATCGAGGGCAGCGTCCGGAAATTGTATCTGCGCATGCGTCCCGGTCCCCAGCATATGGAGAGCGTCAGCCGTTGCTATGGATATTAGCGCGCATGCGCAAGAAGATACAAATGTATGAATAGTGAGGCCAAGCGTCGGCAAGCGCAGAAGCCAAGGCTGCACGCGTGTCCCAACGGAGTCCCACATGGACAAAGCATCGACAATCACCATGGATATTGAGGCGCAGGCGCGGAGCAATATACCCACACACATAATGAAGCCGAATAGCGGCAGCCGTACGGATGTTAACATGCATACACTAGTACAGATGTTCACCGTCGCCAAGGTTGGCGCAGAGTATCGACAGAGGTATAATAGAAGATGACCATAGCATTAGCATTCATATAAAGCCGGGGCAAATTACCACCCGGACCAAGGAAGGTTATATGTCAGTACTATTGAGTAGTAGGCACTGACATATATAAAAATACCCATATAAGTAGATATAGACAAAAAGCTAATGCAAAAGCAAAAGATAGTAATAATAATATCCCGCACATCCATCAGTAGCCAAGCACCAAATAACAACAAATAACAACAAATGCAATAATACTTATATAAATATGAGACTAAATATAAAGATAAGAAATTATATTATAAAAACCATTTACTAAATAATATAATACAGAGGTAAACAAGTGAATGATGCAAGTGAAAAAAGAGTCATTGAGACCATTGGCTGGGAAGGGTTTTAGATAAAAACCAGTGAGCTTCCCTTTGGAGCATTTTTCTATCAAAAAATCCCCATACGCTGGGAGGGTGAAAGACCTCAAATGGCCGAAAAAGTAACAGACTGTGGATCATTTGTTTTGGCACGTATTCATATGACGTGCAAGCGATGATCACGATGGTGCCTGATGTCACCCAGAGTTCCAATTCTACGTCGAAAACTCACGGGAGGTTTTGCCAACATACATAATGGGAACCCACATGAGGTTTTATAAATCACCCCACGTGTTTTGCAATTGGCCCTAGCTCCTCATATGAAAAATTTTTCCAGTCTTAATGTTGGTAATTCTTTTAGAGACCAGAATAAACATACATGCCCTACATGCTCCACATCTATAGGTACCTGTCACTCGATTCGTAAGCCAATTACCCGGTGAAGGAGGGGCAGTACAATGACTATGAACAAGGGAATCACCCAGGTTCTTTCCCCGTCTTAGTGTAATGCGGGGAAAGGGGTCGATAAATTCTGCTAACTCAGGGTCCTGTTTTCAAAAAGGGGGCCAAAAATTGGTGATAATCCCCTTGACGTGTTTGAATGCATTATCAAAAGTTCCCACCACTCTCAATTTGCCATCTTTCTTAGATTTTGATATTTATTTAGGGTGTAGTAATGAGGTTCGATCCGCATCACGAGCCCATTGATATGCGGGTTATAAAACCTCTCTGGGGTACCCGCGCTGAAGAAACCTGCTTCCTCCTTAAAGTTTTGTAAAGTGGAGCAATTTCGTCGGGTACGTATATATTGACCCTTTGGAATGCCGCGGCGTAATGGGAAGGGATGGAAGGTATCCCACCTAAGCAGGCTATTTCCTGCAGTTGGTTTTTGAAATAGCGACGCTTTATAATGCGTCTGAAATTGGAGTACGTCTGATTAAAAATATAGTGAACAGGGCTGCGCCAGTTTTTGGGCTGATTCTAGTGCTCTAGAAATAACCAGTGTGCTAATAAATTCACCAATTGCCGGTCCAGAGCAAAAAAGATGAACAAAAGCACATTTATACGGTGGCATTCTTACTCCATGTGTTACTAGCCCAGCACACTAGTAATGCCACTGATTGGAGCAATGGGAGCCCCAAAGTACTACAAGACCCTATGCGTTTCAGAATGTCTTTGGACCAGGAATTTCTGAATTTAATAGTTATGAGAAAATGACAATGCAAAGACCTGTTCTCTTATAAGAATCTTTTTTTTTTTTTTTAAATAGTAATAAAACATACAAATGATATAAATTTGGTATCGCCATAATACAGATAACTCGTCATTTGTGTTGCACAATTAACTCCATACCCTTCCCCCCCCAAAAAAAAGTAAAGTTGTGTCTTTTTCCAGTTCCATCCCACGCATGATTTTTATCACACATTATATGGTGCATTAAATTGTACTGTTAAAAAATACAACTTGTCCCGCAAAAAATAAGCCCTGATATGACTATGTTGAAACTAAAACAGTTCTCTTGGAATGCAAAGGGGGTATAAAATGGGTCAGACACTAAGGGGGTTACATAGAGCATATTATTAATGCAGTGTCCTGTGTTTTCCTATAAAGAGGTCTACTTCCCCTTTAAAGAACATGCTGCGCTGTGACATCATGATGACATCATAGAGCAAGCCGTCAAGGTTCCGGCTTCTTGAACTCTCCTCACTTCATATACAATGACAGGGAAACGGAATATGCGAGGATGGATCCCAGGATGTGAGTATCACTTAGGGCCAAGGCCCATTATAAGTCCTATGTCGCAGTTCATTATATAAATTCTATAATGTCTTCTTTCCCCCCAGTCCCATTATATTCTTTCACCCCATGGAAGTGGGAGTTAATGCTGAAAACGAAGGAGATCTTGTGAGTAGATATTTATTATACATATACTGGGAACAAGTTACTTTCCTATCTCTTATTTTCAAAATGGCGCAGGGAAATTAGTGGGAAACCACCTTTTGGAAAAATTCCCTCAAATTACATCTGACCACTACCTTCAAGGAAAAGGGGTTTAAAAACCAAACAAGTATTCATCTCAACAGCTTTTCGGGGTGTTTGTCCCTCATCTTTTTTAGAGCAAAATACTTTTTTAGGTGGGGGAGAGGCCAGGGGTAATTTTAAGGGGTAACACCCCAATAGGGGGGGCACCATTAGGGTTTTGGGGCTTATTTGCCCTTTTATTGCTCCACTGAAAAAGTAAAATATTCTAAAAAGCTCATGGGAAATGAGCTAGGACTCTGCAACACCACCCATTGGATGTAGCGTTCCTCACATTATATCCAGCTCACTGATTCTTGCAATTGGGAATTTAAACCAAAAAACATTCATCTGCAGACAGCTGTTTTGGGACGTTGCTCCTTATCAGTACAGGGTACAATACTGGTTGGTTAAATGTGAAGGTTTTTTGATGAACTCGAAGTTGGATGTATCCTTCATCGTTTTTAGTTTTTCTTTAAACTTGATTTCTCAGTTTTCCCGAAATCCCGGGGCGTTCTTCCCCTTCCCGGGGGGTTTTGAACTGAAGGGGAAAGACATCATCCCCCCCCCTTCACTGTTCAAGCTTGCCCCTTTTAGTTGTTCCCCCTCCCCTTTTCCGGGGTCCACATGTCACTGTCCTTCCCTATTCATTTTTATTTTGAAGAGCTGTTTACTACCACAGGCCGCATTCTTAGACGCCTTCTATAACTCAACACTGATCCTTTTTATTCTCACAGCCTGGAGGGTTTTTTACAGTTTAATCCCGTCTTCTATGAGCTATCCCGCACAGATTGTTTCCCTTCTATTTTTACCAAAACACCGAGCACAATTTTCCTTTTCTGATTGTAGAACAGCCAATGTCAATAGGGGCCTGGCTGTGAAAGGTGAAATTTTCCAACCCCTTATTCTGGTGAAGGGGGGAAAGCATGCCCCCCCAATACCCCGGGGCCAACAGAATGAAATTTATAGAGCGGCAGCCAATAAAAATGCAAGGAGAGGGATCCGACCGACACTGGGGAACAGTGTTTACAAAAAACAAAGATAAGGGAGACTGTGAAAAAAAGACCTCTGCAAATACATCCAATTCAAATTTTTTTTTCCCACTGCCCCTTATTCTGAAACCATTTAATGAAATGATACAACCCCTTTAAAGGGGGGGGCACCATGTGGTTTGGTGGAAATTGTACGCCAGGGGCGTGGCAGAATTTTTGGCAACGATTTTTGCATTCATTTTTTTTCGCAAAAATAATTTTTTCAGATTTTGGCGCTAATAAATTATCTCCTTCTGACGCAAAAAATAAGTTTTTTATGGTTTTGGCGCAAAATCAGTTTTTTTTTACGGTTTTTTGGCGCAAAAATTTTTTCTTAAAAAATTTTTCCCGTTAATAAATTACCTTTTCTTACGCTAAAAAACGTTTTTTCTACAGATTTTGACGCAAAATCCATTTTTTTAATGGATTTTGGCGCTAAAATCCCTTTCTTAACATATTTTGGCGCTAAAAAAATTTATCTCGCTTCTGACTTTTTAAAATACTTTTTTTACGATTTTGGCCTAAAGTCTTTTTTTAGGTTTTGGCGCTAAAAATCCTTAAAAATATTTTTGCTGCAAAAGGAAATAAGTGGGGTTAGCGCTAAAACCATAAAAATGTATTTAGTCAAAATCCAAAAAAACGTATTTTAGCCCCAAAATCCCCTAAAAAATTTTTTTAGCGCCAACACCACAAAAAAAAATATTTTAGGCTAAAAAAAAATTTTTGGGCAACAAAAACGAGATAACTTTATATGCGGCAAAATCTGTAAAAACATGGGTTTAGAGCCAAAATGCATAAAAAAACGTATTTTTGGCAACAAAAGCAAGATAACTTTTTAAGCGGCTGAAACCGGGAAAAAAAAAGGGGTTTGGGGCCCCAAAACCTAAAAAAGCGTTTTTTTGGCGACAAACACGATTAACTTTATTTGCCCCAAAAACCGAAAAAAAAACTTTCAGATACATATAAAGCAATAATGTCTTTCCATCCCCTTTTTTAGGGGGAGTTACATCCAATGGCTTAATTTATCATGCATAAAAAAAACAGACTTGAAACAAGCAAAAAACGATGTAATAAAAAGGGGGCAAAAAAAACGGCAAAAAAGCAAAAAACGACCGTTTTTTTTAGCTGCTTTTTTTACAGGGGGGGAAAAAGAAAACTCAATTTTATGAACGTTTTAGTAATTTTTTCAGGTGTGTTTTGACCACTACGGGTAGACAGAGCCTAAGGGCATGTCCCCACTGCACAGGTTTTTTGGCCCCTCTTTCAGCGGGTTTGCGGTTTTTCAACCGCCTAAAAACCGGCGAAAAATACAAATGGTGTTATGGAAAACCCGTGTGCATCCCCACCCCGGGGTTTTTCCGCCGGTTTTTTTTTCGCCCGCGGTCCGGTTTTCGGACAGAATATGTGAATGGGAATGGGGAGGACCGGCCCGGCCCCCCCCCCTCCCCCGCGCGCGGCCGGGGGGGCGGCCGAAAAACAGGACAGTTACCGGCCGGCAAACCAACCGGTATTTTTCCTCTGCCGTGGAGACGCAGCCAAAGTGTAGTCCTAAAAATGGCAGCAGGATGATGGCCAGTAGTGCATCCGGGTTGGGATGATGTCTATAAAATCTTGTATCAAATTTATATCTAGTACAACATTGCGACTCTCGTTGCATCTCCTTTCCGACCAAAGTATTGGTCCAAAAGCAGTGGTTGCTACAAAGGTTTATGATGGAACTCATCAAGATCTTGGGTTATCTCACCAGGATAGAGATGATGACGTTGAAGTAGACGGTAATGTATAGACACTGAGGTGTGCACCCCATGAGGTGTCAATATCCACCTATATCCCTACTCTTCCTACCAATATGGGGCATCCAGTAGGTTGTGAATACTATGATGAAATGTCCAATTTTGTGTCTAGTTGTTGAGTCACAAAGATTGTTTTGTCTCACAGCTGTTGACTGTCGCTCCAACTGGAAAGATCTATCCATCTACCACACCTAATCCACCTACAGAAACAAATCCACCTTCCACAACCAAGTCCTACCCTGAGGCCTCCTCCGACAGCCACACGAAAACCGGTTCCTTGGGCACCACAACGACCAAAATTAAGACGACCCCTTTATGTGACCACCTGGCGATAAAAAGTTACAGAGCCGGGCCCAAAATGTCCCCCCAAAGTGAAACTTTCCCTTAACCCCCAGGCTGAAGGTAGAGCGGATCGAGGGAGCGGGCAGGAAGATGGGGGCTCTGCTGCTGCTTTTGGTCATAATCTATTTTATGTTTTTATCTTTCCAGAGTTACAACATACGTCAAGATCTGGCTTTGCCATGTATGATGAGCAGCCTCTCTCCACCTATGTTTGGATGCTGGTTGTGTGCATTGTTCTTCTCTTTGTGGTCCTCTTCTTTCTTGGTCTAAATTTGTATTGCACTTATAAAATTTTTAAAGATAGTTTTTGTTTCCCCTCAAAAAGGGCCAATTTTCTTTATTCTTTTTCCATGAAAGGCCGCTTTCTAAGACAACACAGAGATTTTCTGCTCCAATAAAACTGGTCTAGTCCTGAATGGAATATGGATCTCGTTTTCTGTGCGCATGCGGGGTCCTCACCTCAACTGTAGCAGAGTGATAGGCTGACACTTAGGGCATGTTCACACCAAACTGGGT
>JAODAL010033941.1:0-44930 GCA_025379985.1 Phyllomedusa bahiana | reverse complement strand
TGAAAGGCTGCTGTGGCAGGACACACCTCAGGCGTACGACCACTGGGGCCATTCGTACCATTTTTGGATACCCAGAAGTCTTTTGGGGGCCGGGAACACAACAAAAACATCGGTTGAGACGCAATAGCCCCGCACCATGATTAAGCTGGCTCTGTGTGTTGGATGGGGCCCCTGCATTGCAGCGGGGTGAGGTAGAAAAAAAGATTCCAAGGCACCCATTTAGGCTTCGCCCCCTTCCCCTGCTGCTGCTGCCCGTACGCCAATTTGGCACTCTACTGCTGCACGTCGCTGTGTTTTCCCCGTGACATTTGGGAACGGAACAACGAAACAGATTTCCATTGATCAATCAGAAAGGTTTTTCCATTTCCTGCATTTTTTTTTCCTTTTTGGGTGGGGGGAAAAGGAAAGTGCTGTTTTTTTGTTTTTTTTTACGGGGATCCAGGAGGGTGGCCACCCAGTAACGTTGTTCATTTTGATGGCCTTAAGCGAGGATCATGTTAGGAAATGGAGCTCCAAGCACTCATGTGAGAGAGGGACCCTTTGTTTTCCCAAGCCTCGGGGTCGGGGGCAAAAAGCAAACGATCCCCCTCATCTTCCTCCTCCCCCCTCAAATTCGGCCAACCTTTTTCCAAGGGGCAGGGACGTCGGTAACGTCGTGTCTGGGAATCCTCCCCTCCTCCCCGCTGCCTCCGGCACAGCTTCAAAACGCCCTGACTTTGCCTCAATGATGCCCCCGAGACCCTATGCCCCACCTTGCACAGCTCTGGACCCCAACCACTGCCTAATGAAGACCGATGAAATTTTGGAAACTTCGGGGCCTTTGGATTTGACGGAGAGAAAGGCTCCGTGTCCGCATCTGTGTCCATCCCCTCCTCCATCGCTGGTGGACCTGTTGTTTCAAGTGTCCAACGATCGTTCCAAACAAGATCACCACAATGCCATGCGACAAGGATTGTCCGCACTGACCTTTTGGGGGCTTCTTCAAACGGCAAGTATGGTGAAAAAGCTCTTTCCCCGCCTCCACTCTCGTGGCTCAAAAACCCCGGGGCCGCACCGCTGTTTTCGGGCCATGTGCCCACTTCGTACTGGTAAGGCATTGCGCTGCTGCCACAATCGCGGGAGCATGGGGAGGTGAATTCCACGTGTTGCCAGGGCAACAATGAATGGTTGACGGGGGGGGGCCGAGCGACGCTCCCAACCACCAGGGGGACGAAGCAGGTGCAAACGGCGGAAGTCGAACTTAGACTTCGAGCCTTCCTCAGCAGGCAGCCAGACCCGGTAGCTTTTTAAAAATTTCTGGCACAAGGTTCATGACTGTGCCAGGCAAGGAGTCTCCAGTCTACCAATCTTAAGGGGGGGCCACAATTTCGCCCGTTACCACACACCACCTTTCCTGGCACAAGGGTTTTTGGGACCCAGCCCCCGGGGTCGGTTTTCGTTGCGGGAAACTGTCCACACTCCGACCTGTGTGTGGACGTCTCCAAACAAATTAAATTTCAACACGGCCCGGTTTTTTCTGGGCCGTGAGCCCCAAGGACCTTGGGGGAAAAACCCTGCACCATCCCTGTGGGGTTTTTAAAAGCGTCGCCAGCCAGAGCCACCCTCACCCCCAGAGACATCCACCCCCGCTCACCCAGGAGCTTTCACGAGAATAGCGGCCTTGGGCCCTGCTTTCTAGTCCATGTCGGGGGGCAATGGGCTTTTCCGGCCACAGATGCAGACAACGCGTTGAAATTTTTAAAAAGAACGGGGCTGCCAGGCGGGACAGCTTTTTTTGGCAAAGAAAAGCCTCTCAGCATCTGGATTGGGGGAGGCAAGGCCATGAGGGCAGAACCCATCTGTGCCACCAACGGAAAGGGCAACATTCCAAGGCCCAAAAAACCTGGCAAAGCCGACATTCAGGGTTTTGGCTTTGGGGTGGTTTGGGTTAAAGTGTTTCTTCTGCCCCAATCCGGGAAAACAGAAGGGTGGCTGCTAGACTGGGCCCTGTACTGCGTCAGGCGCAAAAAAGGCGGAAGGAAATGGGGAGATGGGTCTCTGGGGGTGCTGGGTTTACTCGGGCGATGGGGGAGGGTGAAGGCGGAGGCTGATCCCTGTCATGAGAGACATGGCACTAGAAAGCTTGGTGGTGGGGGAGGAGGGGAGGCGGAGACAGAGGGTGTGACAGTGGTTGGAGGGCCCCCGGGGTCAGTCTGGGCCTTTTTGACCAAGTGTTGCCTCCATTTCAACTCAGCATTTGCTGATTGACTAGACCCTGTTGGGGGTGGTTAACCACCTAAGTTCTTTCCTCTATTTATTCGTTTACGGCATAGGCGGCATATGACATCGTGGGTGAATCAGAGGGTTGGTCAAAAAGGGAAAGGCCCAGGCTTTAAGGTCCCTGGGACCTTTTTTACGGGGATAAGGAGGAGCGGGGTTTTGCCTGACCTGGCTGGCGGGAACATATCAGCGGACTTCTGCGCCCCCCTCTCCCTTTTTAGGCGAACCCGTACTGACACTACCCCATCGTCCCCCCCCCCCCCCCTTCTCGTCCAGTGATAAACGCTCGGCAAGCAAATTCGCTGAAAAAGACCACGTTGTATCCGAAATGTCCGTCATCATCATCTAACACAGATACTTGGTCGTCCTGACATTCTGCATCCGGGACTGGGGGCTACAAAAAGAGGGGGAAGGGCTTCCCGACCGCCCGGGGATTTTTCCGATTCCCGGCTTCCTTCTCCCCCTCTGATGGCATCAGTAACTGGGCGCAGAGCAGAGAAAATCACCTCTTTGGGCCCTTTTGATTTTTTTCCCCTTCTGACCCCAACCGCATTTGTCATAAAGGGTTTTCAAAAATGGATTATCAACTGGTGGTACACGATTGACTTGGGCTTCATGGGGATGGATGCGGGTGATGCTGATGACGACAGGGGCCCGGGACGGGAGGACGAGGAGGTAAACTGCGGGATGCGGGTTGCATTAACCATAAAGGACAGTTGGCACGCTGTTCATTATGGATTCACGGGGCCCTGACCCAGCATGACAGGCCGAGGTCCTGCAACTGACGACACTGGCATCTGTTGTCGCCAGCAGGGAAGGAGCACCTTTTCCTCGTACCTCTACCTCCATGCCTACCCCCCCTTTGCTCGCTTACCACCTAAATTTCGCTCCATTTTTTGGAAGGTCCTTAATAAAAATGGCAAATCACAGCTTTTCCCAAACCCTCAAATCAAAAAAAAATTGCTGGATTCAAATGTAAACGAAAAAAAAGATCTTCAACAAAGCTGGCCCGCCCAAATGAAAAAAACACGTACTGAAATGTAATTTGGGAAATAAAAAGGTTTTTTTCACCTTCAATTCACCTGTTTGACTACAAAATTTCTGGATTAAATTTTAACTGAAAAATTATCTATCAAAAGCTGCCTGCCCAAAATGAAAAAACCGTATCTAAATGTATTCGGATAAAAAAAGGAAATTTTTTGGCACCCATCAATTCACCTTTTGGGTTTTAAAAATTTCTGTATTCAAATTTAACTGAAAAATCATCAACAAACTGGCCTGCCCAAATGAAAAAACCACTGAAAATTATTCGGGTAATAAAAGGTATTTTTGGCACCTTAATTCACCTGTGGGGACTACAAAATTGCTGGATTTAAATTTAACTGCCAAGTAAAACTATCAACAAAGGCTGGCCTCGCAAAATAAAAAAACACGTATCTAAATGTATTCGGGAAAAATACAAGGGATTTTTTGGGACCTATCAATTCACCTTGGTGACTATAAAATTGCTGTATTCAAATTTTGTGTAAGCGCCTCAATGAACAAAGTGTAGTGCGCCAAAACAAAAAACACGTATCGTTATCATTCGTTAATACAAATATTTTTTGGGGGCCCTTTTAATTTCCCGGGTTTCTATAAAAAAAGCGATTCAAATTTAAGTGCAAGGTGATATATCAACAAAGGTGGAATGGGCAAAATTAAAAATGAACACCTACAAAAAGTATACTGATAATAAAAGTGGAGTTTTCACCTAACAAAGAGACCTGCAGTTACTAGAAAAGAGTTATCCTATAAGTTCAGCTGCCCAATATCCGGAAAAATTTCAATAGAAAACTTTTAAAAAAAAGCTTTTTCAGTGCAAGTCTACACAATCTTGGTGAACTTTATCCATATTTTTTATAAGGGTTTTCTGTGTTCGCCCGCGGGGACCCCCCTCCCTCCCCCCCCCTACTTTACAGCGGGGAGATCCCCTTTAAAATTCTCACCTAATAACATAAAATCTTCCAATCCTAATCTAACTAAATTGTAAGGATCACAGCTAATGTAAGTTTTTCGTGAAAAAAGAATAATTTCGCTGACTGTTTGGGCCAAGCAGAGCGCACGTTCTTCTGCTCTAGACGCTGAGAGACACTGAGGCTGAACAGGAAACGCTGTTCTATGTAAAACGAGGTCATTGATTTTTTCCAGCCAATTGCAACCATACACATCCCAATCATGAAGTGGGCTCACACATCTCACCCTGCTCTATTCTGAAAAGCTGATTTGCTGGCCGCCAAAATGACAGGAAGTGCCAAAAAATGGCGCAATCTTAATAGATGATGCACAGATTTTAACCTAAATTATCGCATAAATCTTTTAAATTTCGATCAACATAAAAACTGTGCCGATTTCAACTTTGTCGATAACAATCGCTCAACACTAATTTCTGGTATTTTTTTTATTTTCCATATAACTTTCAATATTTTAAAAAAATTGATTAGTCCTGCAGTTTTCACTTTGGCCACTAGGCCCAGTAATTGTCTGACACTTCCTGTTTTGTAGAGAAAGATTTTCAGAAGTCTGCTCATGATCAGTACAAGCAGGGTCAAACTGAAAGGTGACACCAATGTGAATAGATAACACATTCTCCACCATTCACAATAGGAGATAGTCACAGTTCACCCTCTCCCTTTCCCTGCACATTGACTTCTTCCCTGGTCACAGAGCATGCCTAGAAAACTCTCCTATATAGGTCAATGGGAATGATCCTATTCACAGAATCCTATGGAGATGAACCTGCTGTAAAGCATCTCTCTAACTGCTGTTAAAAGCAGATCAGGCAAGAAGGCTGCCCCCATAATCATAAACAGACACCAAATTGAGAAATCTACAATCAGAAAATAAAAATGGCTAAGAAGAAAAGAATATGGATCAGTGTCTTGTTTTAAAATTTGTAAAAAAAGAAATGGCGACAGATTCCCTTTAATTAATCTGAGGGTCTGGCCTAGGTCTGCATTAACTTTGGAATCTGGGGTCTGGATTAATTTTGAGGTCTGGTCTGGGGATTGGGTGAAAACTCATTTTGGGTCCTGAAATTAAGTAGAAATCATGGCAAAAAGAGCACAATAGCTTGACACACTGGCAGAACTGCCACAACACCCTTTTTATCTTTGGTATGTTGGCGTGTAATAGAGCAGCCACAAATTCTTTACTGATACATTCACATACAGTAGAAACCAACAGGGAAAAAAACGCATACTTCAAAATGAGATCAGTCATGCATAGAGTGCTATGAAACCAATATTACAACTTTGTAAAACTTGGAGCAGCACAGAGCCATAATTTGCTTATGTGTATGATCCTATACTATCTCTACACAATGGAGCACAATTATGGTAAGTGTGACAGCTTTCACCAAAATACTAGCATACATTTTTACACCACATTTATTATGTATTAGGACTAGAGATGGGCGAATTTCCCGAAATTCGTTTCGTTCACTTCGCAGAATTTCTCGGCAAAAAATAACTTCATTCCGAATTACTTCGGCACGAATCACGTTAAAAAACAGCTATTTCCAGGCTGCACAGAGCCTGCAGGGTGCTGTAGAACATTGTGCCATGCTTAAATATGCAGAGGGATCTTGGATTGGTCCTCATACAATGTTGTATTTTAGTATGACACGCAGATGACTGCCGCCGCTCTTAGAATCGCTTCACTATAAAATTCCCTGGGCACTTAAGAGGGCAAAACTGACCAAAAAACTGAAGGGGGAATGTAGCCTGATAAAGTCATGCGAGCGACAGCTGGAAAAAAACAAGCTGAGGGCTCAGGTGGCAACATCAGTGACAGAGTGGGGAGGTGACGGCGGCAGCCACAGCAGCATGAGGTCAGAGAGTGGCACAATGACATTCTGGAGGTGGCAAAAACAGGAGTAGGCCACAGAGTGGAACAATGACATAGTGTCTAGGTCACGGCAGCAGCCATAGCAGCAGCATGAGGTCAGACAGTGGCACAATGACACAGTGTGTAGGTCACGGCAGCAGCCAAAGCAGCAGCATGAGGTCAGGCAGTGGCACAATGACATTTTGGAGGTGGCAAAAACAGGAGTAGGGCACAGAGTGGAACAATGACACAGGTTCTAGGTCTCGGCTGCACCATAGCAGCAGCATGAGGTCAACAGAGGCACATGACACATGTGTGTAGTCCACGGCAGCACCAAGCAGCAGCATGAGGTCAGGCAGTTGCACAATGCCCATTCTGGAGGAGGCGAAAAAGCAGGAGTAGGGCACAGAGTTTGGGGAAAAACAATGACACAGTGTGAAGGTCACGGCAGCTCCAGACACAGCCTGAGTGTCAGACAGTGCACAAACGACACAGTTGTAGTCACGGCAGCAGCAGCATGTCAGGAACAGTGACAATGACACAATGTGTATGGTCCACGGCAGCAGCCAATAGCAGCAAGCAATAGGTCAGATGTGGCACAATGATCACAGTGTGTAGGTCACGGCAGCACCAAAGCACAGCATGAGGTCAGGCAGTGCACAATACATTCTGGAGGTGGCAAAAAAGAGTAGGCATACAGTGAACATTGACACAGTGTGTGGTCACGGCTGCAGCCATAGCAGCAGCATGAGTCAACGTGGCACAATGACACAGGTTATGTCACAGCAGCAGCCACAGCAGCAGCATGAGTCAGACAGTGGGCACAATGACATTCCTGGAGGTGGCAAAAACGGGAGTACGGCCACAGAAGTGGGACAATGACACAGTGGTAGGTCACGCAGCACCACATGAACAGCATGAGGTCAGACAGTGGCACAATGAAACAAATGATAGGTCACGGCAGCAGCCTCAGGAGCACATGAGGTCAGACAAGTGGCACAATGACCACAGAGTGTAAGTACACAGCAGCAGCAGCAGGAGGTCCAGACAGGGGGCACAATTACACAGTGTGTAGTCACGGCAGCAGCAGCCTGATGTCAGACTTTGAGACAGTAGGCACAATGAACAGTGTGTAGGTCACGGCACAGCCACATCAGCAGCATGAGGTCCAACCCATTGTCCACAATGACACAGTGTGTAGGTCACTGCAGCAGCAGCATGATGTTCAGACAGATGGCACAATGACACAGTGTTAGGTCACGGCAGCAGCAGCATGAGGTCAGACAGTGGCACAATGAACACAGTGTGTAGGTCATAGCAGCAGCCACGGCAGCAGCAGGAGGTCAGACAGTTGGCACAATGACACAGTGTAGGTCACGGCAGCAGCCACAGCACAGCATGAGATCAAGAGCAGTGGCCAATGACTAAGTGTGTAGTGTCACGGCAGCAACCAAGCAGCAGCATGAGTGACAACCAGTGGCACATGACATTCAGGAGGTGGCAAAAAACAGGAGTCGGCCACAGAGTGGGACAATGACACAGTGTGTAGCTCATCGGCAGCAGCAGCAGGAGGTCAGACAGTGGCATAATGACATTCTGGGAGGTGGCAAAACAGGAGTAGGCCAATATTGGACAATACACAGTGTGGAGGTCAACGGCAAGCAGCCACAGCCAGCAGCATGAGCGTCAGACAGTGGCACAATGGACACAGTGAGGAGGTGTTTGGCAATACCAACCCATGTAAAAATGGTTGATTGGCAGATGGAAAACTGTCAGCAGATGTTGCAATCAGGCGGGTGGCGGCATCAGAGTAGTGCTGAGGCAGGTAGTTTTGAACCCAGACACATTTCTCACAGTTTTTGGGGAGGCTCATGGCTATAGTATTCTGGACGCCTATGCATTGTGTTGGAAATACCTGGTCGACCAGCCTGATTCTCTTTGACAAAGTCAAGTTCGTTCACATTTCCCTGGACAAGTCGGGTTCTCCTTGGAGCTAGACGATGCCCCCGCCCACTGAACACCCGCTCTGAATGCCACACTAACTGCCGGGCATGACAGCTTCTCCACGCAAACTCGCAAGTTGCGGCCGACCCACCAGTTTGGCTGCCTAGTCGTCCAGCGGATCTTCTAACTGGGGTGGCAGAGTGCTGTCCAAGTAGGGCCACCACCTGTGGTTCAGGGACTGCTCCAGGTCCCTGCTGCTGCTGCTGGCGACTACCCTCCTTACTAGGCTGTGAAAGGAAGCTGCTCAACAGTGACTCCAGAGCTTAGGTTACTGCTGATGGAGCTAGTACTGCGCCTACCCCCCCACCTTCCCTCAAGCAGCCGCGGCCGGAGTGCTTGAAGCGCTGAGGAAACCCCCCGGTCAGACCGTCAGAAGGAGGGACAGTGCCGCACATAGGCAGCAGCCAACTGATACGAGGATTTTCCCTATAGTAAATGATTGTCCTCCTCTCCATACTGGAAAAGGGCTCCCCTTTTGGACCGGTAGCGAGGTTCCAATAGGGTGGAGAGCCAGAAGTCATCCCTTCTGGCCGGATGCTGACTATATTCTGCTCTCACTACCAGGCAAATAAGCATGCTGCGGGCCATCGCACAAGTGACTCCGAGGGGCTCCCTGCCTCCATTTCCCACTGAATACTTGCCACGGTGCTTGGGGGCATCTGCCGTCTTCCCCGTCATCTACCATCCACCCTCCTCCAGCCTGCTCCTGCCTCCTCCTCTCTTGCACCTGGGCAGAAAATCCCTCATTTCACAAAATGCTTCTGCTCCATGTCCTCTTTCTCCTTCCTCCTCCTCCATTCAATTCCCCACCGGACTCATGTGCCTACGAGATGTATCGCCACCGTCGTCCAGTCCCCTGCCCAGACAGATTTTCAGCATCTGTTCCTAGAACATGAAGCGTGGAAGGACGTATCGATCCCATAGTCCTCGGCGACTGACAAATACGTCCGCCTCCTCGAGTGGCCTAAACAAATGGCCGAGGATGGTCACGCATGGAGCTGCACAGGACGACAACAAAGTTACACAGGGGAAGTACTTCGTCCTGCCTGGATCATCAAAAAATAAATGGCCTTTCTCTGTTCATAACAGTCGTCCAAATGTGCATGCTGGAATTCCAACTGTAGGAAAACATCACATATCATGAGTTGTTGGGGGAGAGCCGTTCTGCCGCAGCAAATCGAGGAGGGGTTCCTGCTTTGTACGAATAGGATAAAGTGCATGCACCAGTTTCCTCCATTTTCAGAATCTGCTTGAAGATCATGAAGACTTTCAGGAAACTCTTTTCCACAACCAGATAGAACACTTGCGCCATGCAGGGCGCATGACCACCCTCCTTGGTGAAACGCGGGACACCCATGTTCCTTCCCATTGACCGTCCACCATGTTTCCGATTTGCCAAGTTGGCGCGGAGATAGCCACACACGATTTCTTGCTGCAGACGCGGATCAGTTCCTCCCCTGTGTGACTTCGTTCGCCGAGGCAAGACAGGTGTAGAACTGCGTGACACTGCAGTGGCCTACACATGGGTATAATGGAGCAGTACTTGAAGGAGCTGAGATGGTGGTGGTGGGGAGATGAGGAGGCGGACAATGGGCGGCAGGAGCAGCAGTTTGACAACGTGGAGGAGAAAGCGTCGTCTCCTGTCCCAATTGTTTGTGGTGCCCTGGGCCGGAAGTCAGCATTCACCCAGTGGGGCCGTACAGGACATGTACTGGCCCTGACCGTATTACAGCTCCAGACGTCCGCGCTGCCGTGCACCTTGGAACAAACCGATAAGCTTAAGGAAACTGGCCACCACCATCTGTTCTACATATTTAGTGAAAGCGCTGGTAATGCCGTTTTGGAAAAGAAATAACGGCGATGGAACTCTCCATCTCACTCGGCACAAGCCATTAGTTCTCTGAATGGTGCAGAGTCCACCATTTGGAAAGGAGGGTACTGCAGTACCAACAACTTGGACAGAGCACATCAGTTTGGCTGCACCTTAGGATGTTGGACGCATACTGTTGTCTCTATTGCAATCCGCCTCGCTGGAACGACTGCTGGCGCAATGAGTAAGCGAGAGGCAGAGCATCTGGACCGGGAGATGATGTCAAAGAGAAAACAGCACCCTTCTGCATGAGGTGTGGAGCCTTGACTGGCGGCAATGGCATTCGTGCCACTGGCGCTGCCTGCTGCTGGCGTTGCAGCGACGGCAGGATGAACCCCACATCTGAGCCACGTTTGCTCCCAGGTCCACCGGATGGTGAGCTGCAGAGTTGTACTGCAGGGCCGTGGTATGCCAAAGTTAGCTTCCCTGGCCACGCTTTCACTTTCTGCTTACAGATTCTACATATACCCATATTCGGCTCCTCCGGTGTCTTAGCAAGAACGTGCCACACCGTCCAGGTATCTGAATTTTACCACCAACACTCCGCACTGAGTGACTACTGCCGCCGCTGCCGTCGCTGAGCCCCTTTTCCGCGTACTTTGTTAGGATCCTCGCAAAAGCGGGTTTTTTTACCCCCTTGGCCGCTTGGCTGCGGTGACCTCACACGTGCTTGCTAACTGCACTCCCGGCCACACGATACATCTTGCTGGCTGCGCCGCTGCTGACGCGCACGCTGACGCCCTCTTCTCCTGACGATGAATGAGCCCTTGCCTCACTTGCTCCCAAGGCGGTCGGGCTACAGCATCATCTATTTGTGTTTTGCATCGTCCCTCTGTCCACATCACCGTCTTGGTATGCAAGGCTGATCCCTCACAACATGACCTCCATGCCATCTCAAACATCTATTACTTTGCCGCCTACTGCAAGAAGCAGGGGATATTGGCCCATTTCTTCGCTGCCAAGTAGCTGCTGACTGCCCGCCTCAAATTGTTTCATCCTTGCTATATATTGGCCGCTGAGCCCACCCTCATAGTAGATCTCTGGCTGAGGGAACCGGAAGGGACAGAGGCGGGTGTGAGGGACAGTGAGGCCGCTGACCCGCTCTCGGGCCATGCCAACTAAGGGTTGTTGTCTGACGTTCCCACCGACTCTTTGGCATGGGGTTGTCAGATAGTCCATCTGGGAGGAAGTGGATGACCTAGTCACCAATCAAGAACCAATTTGGTTGCTATAAGTCAGTACAACGGCCGCTAATGATACGGCAGTTCTGGCCCTCACCCGAGATGACCCCTAGCTGCGACGTCCCATTGCTTGTGCGAACGACATGCTACCAGGACATGTTTGTTCCTCTGCCACCTCTCAGGTGAAGAGCCTGCCACCATCTCTGTCTGACATACTGTTTGTTCTAAAATGTACAGACACTGTTTGATGAAGATAAAGCTGTAGTATGATAAATACAGCCCCCTGTGATTTGACGCCAAATGAAGATAGGCTTGAGATAAGCCCTTGATGAAAATGCGCTCCACAATTGGGCAGGAAAAATTGACGTGATGTGCCGATTAGAAACCACTGTGTATTTTAACAGATATAATAGCACAAACAGGCATAATTTTTTTTTAACCTTCAGATATGACTTATCTACAGAAATTTCTTTTGTGGCGGTGAAAAACGAAAGTTTCTTTTTACTGAGTACAACAGCGAACAACGCTTAATTACCCCAATTAAATTGCCAAAGAATTGAGCAGCCAGAAACTCTAGCTAGAAGCGGTTACCATGCGTGATTTCTACGCTACACAACAAGAGAAAAAATTGTAAATAACATTCTTTGTGAATTAAGCTACGAGGAAAATGTAATTTTTGCGGTGAAAAAGACGGTTTCTTGAGTCCACAACAGCACAGAACAACGCTTAATTAACCCCTGGGGTTGTAAATTGGCGCAAAAGAATTGAGCCTCAGAAACACTAACTTTGTAAACGTGTTACAATAAGCGTGTTTTCTACGCTACACAACAAGAGAAAAAATTGTAATTAACCTTCGCTTGTGAATTATGCTACAGGAAAATTGTATTTTTTGGCGGTGAAAAAGACGGTCTATTTTTGTCACCACAGCACAAAAACAACGCTTAATTAACCCCTGGATGTAAATTGCGCAAAAGAATTGAGCAGCCGGAAACTACTAGCTTTGTAGCGTGTTACAATTGCGTGTTTTCTACGCTACACAACAAGAGAAAAAATTGTAATTAACCTTCGCTTGTGAATTATGCTACAGGAAAATTGTATTTTTTGGCGGTGAAAAAGACGGTTTCTTGGAGTCACAACAGCACAAAAACAACGCTTAATTAACCCCTGGATGTAAATTGCGCAAAAGAATTGAGCAGCCGGAAACTACTAGCTTTGTAGCGTGTTACAATTGCGTGTTTTCTACGCTACACAACAAGAGAAAAAATTGTAATTAACCTTCGCTTGTGAATTATGCTACAGGAAAATTGTATTTTTTGGCGGTGAAAAAGACGGTTTTCTTGGTCACAACAGCACAAAACAACGCTTAATTAACCCTGGATGTAAATTGCGCAAAAGAATTGAGCAGCCGGAAACTACTAGCTTTGTAGCGTGTTACAATTGCGTGTTTTCTACGCTACACAACAAGAGAAAAAATTGTAATTAACCTTCGCTTGTGAATTATGCTACAGGAAAATTGTATTTTTTGGCGGTGAAAAAGACGGTTTCTTGATCACAACAGCAGCAAAAACAACGCTTAATTAACCCCTGGATGTAAATTGCGCAAAAGAATTGAGCAGCCGGAAACTACTAGCTTTGTAGCGTGTTACAATTGCGTGTTTTCTACGCTACACAACAAGAGAAAAAATTGTAATTAACCTTCGCTTGTGAATTATGCTACAGGAAAATTGTATTTTTTGGCGGTGAAAAAGACGGTCTATTTTTGTCACCACAGCACAAAAACAACGCTTAATTAACCCCTGGATGTAAATTGCGCAAAAGAATTGAGCAGCCGGAAACTACTAGCTTTGTAGCGTGTTACAATTGCGTGTTTTCTACGCTACACAAAAAGAGAAAAAATTGTAATTAAACTTCGGTTTTGTAATATGGTACAGGGAAATTGTTTTTTTTGGGGGCGGAAAAAGAGGGTTTTTCTTGGAGCACAACAGAAAGAACAACGTTTAAATTTAAACCCCTGGATGTAAATTGCGCAAAAGAATTGAGCGGGGGAAAAACACTAGTTTTTGAAGCGTTTTACAATTGCGTTTTTTTCTCGCTACACAACAAGAAAAAAAATTTGTAATTAACCTTCGCTTGTGAATTTTGCTAAAAGGAAAATTGTATTTTTTGGCGGGGAAAAAGAGGTTTCTTGGAGTCACAACAGCAGCAGAACAACGTTTAAATTTAAACCCCCCTGGAGTAAATTGCGCAAAAAAATTGAGCACCCAAAAACTGAAGTGGTATTTATTTTATAAAAACGCTGTTTTTTTTTAAATGAATACAACAGGAACTGGCTTAGTTTCCCCTTGGGATATTCTTTTGGCTTTTAAGCAGTTTGGGCATTAACATGTTTTTTCCCATTTGGATTTTAAAAATCCAATACACCAAAAAATCAGAAATAGAACTTTAAAAAGAAGCATTCCCCTGAGACGGGGGTGAGACACCCCAAAAAATCGCTGTAAAAAAAATCATTTTCTTTAGCAGCAACCCGCCGCGGAAAGCCCTTTCCCCTTGTCATTTACAGTGAAGCGGTATGAGCTCCCACTTTAGCCCCCGGGATTATTTAGTGCGGTAAATTTCACAGAATCCCCCCCGGTCCTGTTGGTTTTCCATCTCTGAAACAATTCATGAAAGGCTATCCCCTTCCCTTCCCTTCCCAGATTTCTTTGCCCCTTTGTAGGCCATGTGCTCCAGCCATTTTAATAAATCAAAAGCACCTTGTTACCCAAAGTCCCCCAAAAACTTCGACTTCTTCCCAGAACCAAAGGGTTTTTTTTAAATTCTAAACGAAACCCCCCCCCATCCCGTTAAAAATTAATTCCCCCCAACTCTTTTTTAAAGACTTTTTTCCCCCCAATTAGCATTTGGCAAAAAAAAAAAACAAAGATATCTTTGAAAAAATTAGCGGACGCTACTAGCAATAAAGCAGAGATATATATATCTGATGAAGAAAGGATCCAAAGAAAGGGGACGTTCCCTTGCTTGTCATGCCAGAATTGTAATGGTATTATCAGAGGAGATATGATTGCTCATCCCTCCCAGGGATATCCCATTATGATCCAAAGCTTTTTCACTTGTCTTACCACCGGTGTTATTTATTTATTAAAATGCCCATGTGGCAAAGGTTATGTGGGACAGACGTCGAGGTCTGTCAAAGTGAGAATTAATGAACATAAATCTCAGATTCGTTTATATAAATCAAAAATGGAAAAAATGGGTCCCCCGGAGAAAGATGAGCAATCTAAAGGCAAAAAATTCAACAGTAGCGAGACACTTTTTTGAAACTGGATACCACATCTCTGTGTATTGGAGCAAGTTGAGGGTCAAGATGCTGAACAAATTATATCCCGGTTACTACAGAGAGAAGTTTTCTGGATCCATAAACTAGACCCCCTGTCACCTAAGGGTCTAAATGAAGATTGTCAGTGGAGCATATTCTTATAGAATATATATGAGCGGCAGAATAGTCCGTAAGTGTTTTTAGTTTAGTTAGTTAAATAATAGAGTAGTATAGTCTTTCGGTAACATATTAGTTTATCTTAGAAATACTGTGTAGAACATGATAAGAATAGTAACCAATAAAGGTACGAAGAGTTTAGAATTAAGAGTTATATGGTATTTTAATGTTTGATACATTGTTGGTATGCGTTGGCAGCATAGTATAAAGCTACATCAACTAAGCACTTCCCCACGCTTGAGAAAGGGGGCGTGTCTTTCCCCCGAAAGGGGTCGTTACCTGCTGCTGGTATCTTCACAGCGTTACCCAGCTATAGGTTTGTGGGCCCTGGTGCAAAACTTCTGCTTGGGACCCCCTACCCCTAGACCATGGCATGGAGGTCTTCAAGTGGCTGTCATGACTACAACTTGGCACCCTGCGATCGCATGGTAGTGGGGAGGGGGCGATCGTGGACTGGAACGGTGCACAGCACCGTTACTTAATCCTTTAGATGCCACAAACTTGTGTACTGCTGCATCTAAAGGATCAAGATTACAGGTTTGGAACAGATGGACCAGCACACCACACTAAATAGCCTTCAAAACTTAAAGGGGTCGTCTCACTACAGGGATCGCTGCTTTTTATGTTAAAGATCTTGCAGAAACAAGTCACTTCTCAATATATGTCCATTAACAGTGTCCTACCTATTCCTAGATATCCCCTTTTGTATGGGCTGCATCAGCTACTCAGGTTGCTATAGCTACAGACCTGTTCAATATCTCCTGATAGGCTGCCAGCACTGGTCGCTATAGCTATAGACCTGTTCAATCTCTCCTGATAGGCTGCCAGCACTGGTTGCTATAGATACAGACCTGGCTTCTACTGCAGCCTAGTAGAAGCCAGTAAACACGGCCCTGAATTCAAAGTGAAACCAAGAAAACAGGACTGAGGTAAGAGGAATCAATGTAGTGAGACAACCCCTTTAATGCATATCTAGTGTGGTATGCATATCAAGTCCCAGTGTGCCTGCCACAGCAGCCAATGTGAAAGACGTCACAGGGGCTGAGGCACACACACATATATATATTGCAACACTCATCCAGGTAAAGAGGAAGAAATGGTGTGTTTGTTTCCACGTTACAAGATGATGTTTCTCCTGAAAATGGCTCTGAGAGGGTTGAAACATTGTCTTGTAACACACCGTTTCTCCATAATTTCAAAGCGCAAATGCTATGCAATGTAGCGAGGCAGATTTCTGCCTCTATATACATTTGTAGTTCGTGGCGCATAAACACCTGAAAAGTGACAGGTCACTTATTTTCATGCATCTGTAGTACGCGCCAAGAAATACGGAAGTAAAATCATCATCTGCACGACGACAATGATTTTATATTGGGTATTTTTTTCGGTACATAGTTTGGCATGTGTTTCTGCACAAAATACGTGCTGAAACTTCTGCCAAAACACGCTGTGTGTACATATTCCAATACAATGGCATGAAAGGTACCATGGTTTTACTAATACATATAGCACTGGGCGGGAGTCTTGCTGAGCCTTGCAGTTCTTCATAGTTACAAAAGGTTGTAACTAAATACTAGTTGAATAACACAGTGAGGGCTTTATGCATTAATTGGTGTCCCAGAAAGAGGGAGCAGAACATGAACGGGCTGGGTGTAGTACCAGTTACCTGCAGTTAATGTTACTGTAGACTTCAGTTACCTGCGGAGTTAGGCCCATCACCATCATTCTGCTGCAGCCAAAATAGTACGGTAGTAATGCACTGTAGGCTGCTAGACAATTCCACTCTTCTCATTGGCTGCCACGGCTGTCAATCTATCCTTCCTTTCTTCTTATTGGAGGCTGCAGTGAGCTGGGATTTCCTGGGCATTTCCTTAGTTACATCCCAGTTGTTTTTCAGTTTGTATTATGAAAGTAAAACAGACTGAGGAACTAGGAGGAGGATGGAGTGCAGGGGGCCCCCGGGAGATAAAGCTAACTGCTTAGGGAGTACGGAAAGACATCCTCCTTTGCAGCACAGTTTACAAGTACGATTTACAGTGAGCTGGGCTGCCGATATTTGCATCTGCGATCTCTTAGTCTGTTTGGTAAGCGGGGCCCCCCGGGCTCAGGGGCCCGGTCGCAATTGCGACTGCTGCGACCCCTATAGCTACGCCACTGGCGTTACCTAAGATCGTGCAACCAACAAGCAGGCTCATGCAGATAGCAGAGACACGGACACCGGCTGATGACTCATGAACTGTCGGTAACTATATACCATCAAACATTTGAATGCCACACTGTTGCTCCCGGCGCTAGAGACGCTGAGTTGATGAACTGCAATCTACACCTGTGATAGGTGAACTCTGGAAAGCGTGTATTCGCTGCCTATTGGAGCTAACTGGATTGCTGCCGACTGCTGGGACTCCATCAGCCTTAATGGTGTTCTTTATTCAAATGCATCTGAGACAGTGTCTCTGGACTCGTGTAGTTTGTCGCTGGGCATGCTGTGTTTAAAGGATATATTCCTAAGTTTTTCAAGTTGTATGAATACTAACATCGCATTTTTAAATAGTGGATCGAACCTTTGTGATTGGAAAGGGATCCAACCTAAAAATTATGATAAATAAAATAAGTTGATCTTAAGGAAGATTAATGAAACGGCTACTTTGTTTTTATACTGAGCTTATTGACAGGAGTCACAGTGAGAAGTGTGAGAATTTAAGGTGTCCGTATTTATAGGTCTGTGACGTCACAGAAGCCCGCTGGTCGCTGATTGGCTTCATATCTGCACATGTCATTGAGGGTGTTCCTTTTTTCCTCCCAGAGTTCTCTGCCCCGTGTCACGCCATGTGCTCGCGGCCATTTTATAAAAAAGGCACATTACATAGGCTACAAATGATATGCTATATGCCGCGATTTGCGCAATGCACCTTTTTAGGCGCATTAAGTTTACTATGCAAGGTATACCTGATGGCAGATTTTTGAGAGGATTGGACTTTCTAGCCTACTTTACACTGATTTAATGCGCCACTTTTCTGACATTACGCCCTTAGACGTTTTGTAGCAATATGAAAATGCAGATGTATCAGGAGGATGGAGGGATATCAGTAAAACGTAGGGACTGTTCCTTCCAATAAAAGAAAACATGAATTACATGATGTTAAAAGGAATTCAACTAAATGTAAGTCTAAACTTGTAATGGATTGGGGAACCTTGGCCACTGAAAAAAAAAACTACACTGATGCCATCATGCTGTAAAGAACAAGAGAAAGGCTACGGTATATCTTCAAAACACATTTATATAAAAATGACCAAAAAGTAGTAAATGATGCCATCATCAAGGGAAAATCTGTATCAAGGTAACAGGAGAAAGAAAAGCCGATACAGAAGCGTACCCTCGTGTATTACAGTGGCACACCAATGGTAATAAGAAAATGTGACTGTATCTGCTCACCTGGTGCCATTGTGCTGATGAAGGAGACACCACTCTCCATTGGGTGATATGCTGGTGTCACCTGGTAAGGAGCTTGCTGCTGGTTCCAATATCCTGGTCCTTCCAAGTGAAGGGGTGCAGGGGAAGATGAGTAAAACTCAGTAAAATCCCGATAGTTGACTCACTAAAAAGCCAACAACTATATGGTTCAAAATAGCACAGAGACTCCAAAGTAAATAGAAAAAGGTAAAAATACCGTGTTTATTGGCAGAAATTACGCGTTATGTGCAAAATCACATGATGAAGTCTGAGGAAGTGCGATTTTGCATGTAACGAATAACTTCTGCCAATAAACACGATATTTTAACCTTTTTCTATTAATATTGGAGTCTCTGAGCTATTTTGTAACCACATAGTTGACCCACTAAAAAGTCAACAACTATCAGGATTTTATTCGGTTTTAATCATCAAGGGAAACACATGGAAATATACTGCTTTCCCCTATGGGCCAAGTTGTTGTTTGTCTTTGTTATTTTATCAGCAACTACTATCCTGGTGGGCCAGCCCAATGCTGCAGGGACCTAACAGAGTTCTGAGCACCTAACCAACTATGTTTTCTTCATATAGATGGCAAAGAAGTATTGGACCATGGTGGAACTACTATCATTGAACCTGTATTACTAGACCTTTCTTAAGACTTTCAAGGTGCGGTAACATCAATTTTCATTTTAGGAAACTAAGCCTCTATTCTAGGTTAGATTTGTGCCTCAAAATCTGGCATACTTGCTTTGCACCAGATTGCTTAGGTGTTGTTAATATAACTACAGCTGTTTTGTGAAAGCCTCAAGGATTTCTTAGTGAACAAACAGAATCATGGAAAACAAAGGAAAATACCAGATAGCTCAGGCAAAAAAGTGGTCGCAAAGTGTATTGCAGGGTTAGGTTTTTATTAAAAAAAATAGCACAAGCTCTGAATATCCCACCGAGCACTGTGCTTTCAGATAATTCGTTTGCCACGCTGGACAGTTTTCAAAGCAAGAAAAAGTGTCATGGCTGACAGAAAAGGGATTTGGCTTAAAATGTTTCAAATATCACCAAAATTGCCACCACTGAGCCCATACCTTTACACCTCTGCTATCTTTGAAGTCCTCAAAAAAATGAGCTGATAGCATTCTCCTTGAAGCCCCACTTCACTGTTATTGGCACATTTTATTTTTTTTTCCTTTTATCCTTTCACATTCATTAGCCAGCTAGTAACTACAGCATCTGTGCTGCTAATAAGTCCTTAGGATGTAAATTAGGTGGTCTTATCAGCTAAGCTGGATTTAATGGCACCAATAATTAATGAATGAGGAAAGGTAGAAGATAACATAAATAGCACCTGCATTAGTGGAGTTACAGCTACCATATCAGAGGTTGCTACTATCTTGATTTTTTAGAGTCTTTCACAGGTTCTCTGTACTCTGCATTAAAAAAGTCACAAATCATGTCATGCTCTACATTTGTGCAAACATTTTAGACAGTCCTAATGTGTCAAATTAATAAATAGGCATGTGTTTTTAATAAATTCAGTGCAAATCTCTCCAGCTACCTCTTTTTTTAGACACACTAGTCTATGCAAATATGGGTTGGTGTTCCTATGCAAGATAGCGACAGCACACACCACTATTCAGTATTCTCTCCCCTCTTCTCTCTTCTCTTCGCTTATTGATTTATTTCACTAAGTTACCAGTTGGTATTAAACCTTCATGGCATTTTGCTCCACCTAACTAATAAACCTTTTCGGACATTACAGAATAAAAATTTTAACTCACCACTCTGTATGATCTACTGTCAGCAAAGTCACTAATCTAACCAGTTCTAGCTTGCTCTCCGGAGATACCTGTGAAGTGTCATAGCTAAACAATTAAGGAGTGTTCACATCTCATATTTCATCTATGCTAGGCTGGGTCAACTAGATTTTGGTTTCGTTTCTTGTATAGATGGAAAATGCTCCCAATGTATAGTGTACGTACATACAACTGAGGGTGTGACATACGCCCAACAGTGGCATTCATCGTCCATAGACTAGTGTGGTGTCCATTTAATGGATACATCATGAGATATCCATTCAATGGACATCATTCTAGCCTTCAGGTGAGGAATGCCAATGTTGTCATCTCTGTAATACAGTCCATAATAAGGGGGAGTTTTCATCTCACAAATTGATGTCATGTTAATAAGAGATGCCACCAATGTATAATAGATATGGGATTCACCTCTGAGACCGGCACCTACATTGGGATTGGGCTCCTGAATGTCTCTGTTCAAAACAGAGAGTACTCCACACTTGGCACTATTGTTAAATTATTTCTATGGGAAATCAAAGTACACTTGAACACTCTGGTTGTCTGCATTTGAAGCTCCCATAGAACAGAATGGAGATTCATGTGCAAGCTCAACCTATGTCATGAGAAGCTATTAAAATGAGCTCACAACATACCCTATTAAAAGATGTCTGAAATTAGTATACTCTACTATGCCATTTCATACTTCATTTTGTGAGTTCTGGACCCAAGGTATCCAAAAGCAAAATATGAAAAAGATGGTACAACTGCTACTGGTGACCCCACATAGTTAGACCTCTGTTGTCTTGAAAATATCATGGTGCAGTAATATCAAGTTTCATAAAAAGATGACGCACATACAGCTGAAGGCTTCCATGGAGCAGAGAGTGAACGATCCCTGCTCCGCTGAGAACTCCAGTGGGTCGCAAGTCCTCCAGAGTATCCGGCACAGGCAGCATGATTACGTCATCACTTTGCCTCCGCGACATCATGCCGCCTGTGCCGGGATGAAAATGGAGCCCAGCAGGAGATTCAGCGAGCGGGAGAAGGGGAGTAATCTGATTTTTTATGTTTAATATGCCATATTACCTGCCTAGCTATACTGGGGGCCCTATTACCTAATTAAATATACTGGGGACCCTATATTACCCATTTAAATATAAACCGGGGGCAGTGTTACCTAATTATATACTGGGGGCCATGTTATCTAGTTATCTATATACTGGGGACCCTATATTAGTTAAAGTATATAATATAATATAATATATATATATATATAATAATATATATATATATTTTATATATATATATATTATATATATATATATATATATATTATATATATAATATATTTGAGAAAGGGTCAGAGGTACCGTATAAAACGGGAGGTATTTACCCACCGAGGTGGCTGGCCTGGGTTGTTATAAAAAACACATTTATCTTGATGCCAGCAACATTTTAGTGCTGCTGAGCAGTTGTTGCTTTGTAGTCGGGGTCGGGTTTTTTATGGAGCGGCCCAAGATTCTGGGTGGGACGGCCGCTCCAATACCCACCCAGGTTTTAAACCGGCCAAATAAAAGGCAGCGGGTTTGTAGGAAGACAGGGGGTGTGTTTCTGGACCTGAAACCCGAACTGTGAAACTGCCTGAGCTATGAGGCTGTTTTGGGACCTGAAGGTATCCCATTGCCATTGGGGAGCATATTATATTGCATGCTATTTAACTGAAGCAAGGACTTTCTGTTGTACCGTTTTTGTTTATGCTGAGCTAAGCTGAATTTGTGTTGAACCAGTGGACGTTAAATAAACGTATTTTATTTTGGGACTAAAACCCTTGGCCTGTGCTTGCCTTTGTGCTGACCCCCTCTACAAGTGGTGCTCGGATGCGGGCAACATCCCTGAAATAAGGAGTGCATGTCCTGGGTAAAGGGCAGCAACAGGGTTAAAGAACCAGTCTGAGAGCATGGGGGAGCTATCAAACCCCTTTGGTCCAGGCCTAAGCACAGCACAGCAAGCTCAACGGAGACTGTGAGAGCGCAGCAAGAGACCAACAAGCTACTTTCCCAACAAATGGCGGTGTTAACCACGTCGGTCAGAGCCAGAGAAGTGGAGGCCAAACCCCAACGCGGTGGAGAACCGCAACGCCAGGAAAAATGACACCAGAGGACGACGTCGAGGCCAAACATGACGGTGTTTGAGAGGGTTTAGCTGCCCGGAAAAATTACCTCCGGAGCAGGGGGCCCGAGGTCCTGGGCCCTTACCTCACCGGCGAGCCACAGAAGGCCTATTTTGATTTGACGCTGCAGGACGCCAAAGAATATGAAAAGCTCAAGGTTGGAAATTCTGGCGCGTCTGGGAGTAACGCTAGCCGTCCAGGCGCAACGGGTGCATCGCTGGGGATACAGCAAGGATAAGCCAACAAGATCCCAGATGTTCGACCTGTTTCATCTCGTCCAGAAGTGGCTTCAGCCAGAGTCCTGCATTTCCTGCCAAATGGTCGAGAGGGTCGTCATGGACAGGTTCGTACACTCGCTCCCGAGGCCCATACATGCTGGGTGGCACAGGGGGATCCCCAGAAGGTGGACGAGCTCGTCGGGCTAGTCGAGCGTTATGGGGCCGTCGGACCTCCCTGAGTGAGTCGGGAGACCGATTTCGCAGTACTGGGGTGCCGGGAGGGGTAGTGACAGCCCCAAGAAGGGACCCAGGGCCACTGTGGAGGCGCGTCCTCAAGTCAGGACGGGGACGGACCTTAGGTCAAGGGGTCCTGGCCGGGACATGATCTGCTGGAGATGCCAGAACCATGGTCACATAGCCGCCCAGTGCCCCGAGTCCACAGAGCCTATGGAGTGCACTATAGGCCGGCGCTGCTCGTGGTTTGCCCACCCTGTCTGCAGCGCTATACCCAGCCAAGGAGAGGGCCCCCAGGTGTGCCAAGTCTCCATTAATGGCACATGGTGGTGTGTATCCATGGCGAAACCAAGCATTACCCTGTGGCTCAAGTGGACATTGGAACTGGCGGGACTACCATAATCACACCCCTTGGGGGTTGTCACCAACTTGTTTGCACCCTATTATTGTGGGTCGGGCCTTTCCCTTGTTCTGGGACCTATGGCCAAGTCGAGCCGCCTAACCGTGCCCACAGCCAAGAGGCTCCAGGAATGTAGGGGCTAAAACCCCCTGATAAATTCCCTCTGTCTGTATTGGTGGGAGATCAGGAGGGAGGGGGAGCCAACCCCCTGAGACCAAGGTCCCTGATTGGGGGTGTCCAGGGAAAATTTTGGAACCGCCCAGCTCAGGGATTTAACTTTAAAAGGGGCATTAGAGCAGGTCACGGTACTAGATGGTGTTCCCCAAGAACCAGGGGCAAAAACGAGCGGTACCCCCACTTCACAGTAAATATAATTTATTATACCGAGGGACCAAAGTCAGGATGAGGTAATAGAGCAGCTCCTTGTACCGGGACCTTACAGACGCAAGGTTCTAGACCTGCCCAAATTCACATGTTTTTGGGTGGTCCCCTTTGGGGGCGGACAAAAACCCAGGAGCGGGTGTTGCAAGGTTTCTACTGGCCAGGGTGTTTCAAGGAAATAAAAGAGTTTTGCCAGTCAGTCCCCAGTGCCAGGTAACATCCCCGGTGGCCCAATTTTCGTAGTCCCTTGGTGCCCTTACCAATTATAGAAGTCCCGTTTGAACGGATTCCCAATGGACTTGGTGGGTCCTCTGGTCAATTTCCGCTAGAGGGCACCAAATATATTCTGGTAGTCTGGATTACGCGACTCGGTACCCAGAAGCGGTGCCCTTGAGAATACCTCATCAAAATCCATTGCCAAGAGCTTTTTTTTATATTCTCCAGGACGGGGCTACCTAAGGAGATTTTTGACGGACCAAGGGACACCGTTTATGTCCAAGGTGATGAGGGACCTATGTAAAGTCCTAAAAAATTAAAAAGTTGCGCACCTCGGTTTATCACCTCAGACTGACGGTTTAGTTGAAAGGTAAAAACCTTAAAATCTATGTTAAGGAAGGTGGTAGACAGGGGATGGACGGACTGGGACTGTTTATTGCCCTACTTGTTATTTTCCCTCAGGGAGGTGCCACAAGCGTCTACTGGGTTTCTCCCGTTTGAGCTTTTTTTACGGGCGACACCCCAGGGGTTTAATTGACAAACGCGAAGGAGACCTGGGAGAGTGAAGCCATCCCATACAAGAGTGTCATCGAACATGTTGCGCAGATGCAGGATAGGCTATCTAATGTCATGCCCATTGTAAGAGAGCATCTACTGCTGGCCCAAGAGGCACAGTCCCGGGTATACAATCGGTCAGCCAGAATCCGAGAGTTCAAAAAGGGGGATCGGGTACTTGTGTTGGTACCCCCTGTAGAGAGCAAATTCTTGGCAAAATGGCAGTGTCCCTACGAGGTGGTGGAGAAGGTGGGTGACGTCAAAATTTAAACCCCATACACAACCTTTGGGAGAGAAAAACCCCTGCAGATATACCATGTGAATTTGCTCAAACCATGGAGAGAAAGAGATCATCCCCCAGAACCCTGTGTAGTGGCCCAGCCAGGCCCAGATACTGCAGCAGTCAAAATTGCTGGGACCCTTTCAACTTCCCAGAAGCAACAATGTAGGGAGTTGTTGCAACGTAACAGGGATCTGTTTTCAGAGGTGGCCAGGGCAGGTAAAGGGTATTGAGACACGAGGTGTGACTGAACCACATGTTGGGTACATGTGAAACCCTATAGGATCCCTGAAGCCCGCCGGGAAATAGTGGCCAAAAGAGTGAAGCGGGGTGTTAGATTTAGGGGTAATAGAGGAGTCCCAAGAGTGGCTGGTCCAGTCCAATAGTTCTGGTAAACCCAAACCAAATGGGGAATGGAGGTTTTGCAATGACTCCGCAAACTTAATGAGGTGTCTAAGTTCGATGCCTACCCTATGCCCCGGGTAGACGGAACTGATTGAGAGGCTAGGGCCAGCACGCATAATGACCCCCCTAACCTAACAAAAGGGTACTGGCAAATCCCGCTGTCTAGAGAAGCCAGGGAGAAAACGGCTTTCTCACCCCAAACCCGAGGATCCTACCAGTATTGTGCGGATGCCGTTTGGGTTTCAGGGAGCGCCAGCTACGTTCCAGAGGGCCATGGACCGTATATTGCGTCCCATAGGAAGTATGCAGCTGCTTACCTGGACGACATCGTCCCTTTTCAGCAGAGAATGGGCGAGTCCCTCTGCCTAAAGTACAAGCAGTTCTGGATGCCCTAAGGGAGGCTGGGTTCACTATAAAAACCCAACAAATGTTCCATGGGTTTGGAGGAAAACCAGATACCTGGGTTATATAGTGGGGAGAGGTCAGATAAAGCCCAAATAAACAAGGTGGAGGCGATCCAGAATTGGCCACAGCCCTCTCTAAAAGCAGGTCAAGGGCCTTCTTGGGTATAATGGGATAATACAGAAGGTTTTATCCCAAATTTTGTGAGATTGCAGCACCCTTGACTGACCCCACGAAGGGCACAAAGTCGGTGGTGGTAAAGTGGTCCCCAGAGGCAGAGCAGGCTTTTCAGACCTAAAGCAAGCTCTCTGTAAACAGCCAGTGTTGGTGGCCCCCGATTTTGCCAGACCATTTTATTGTACAGACAGATGCATTCGGATGTAGGGCTGGGGGCTGTCATGTCACAAGAAATAAATGGGGAGGAACCCCCCATTATATATCTGAGCCGTTAATTGTCCCCCTGTGAAAAAAAACTATTCTATAATAGAGAAGGAGTGTTTAGCCATCAAGTGGGCCCTGGATTCATTGAGTACTAACTGCTAGGGGAGGAGGTTTAAGCTGGTGTCAAAACCACGCACCCCTAAAATGGATGCGAGAGAAAAAGGGTAACAATGCCCGGGTCACTAATGGTTCCTAGCACTACAAGATTTTAGATTTTTTGTAGAACCACAGGCCGGAAAAAATGCATGGCAATGCACATGCCCTTTCAAGGGTGCATTGTATGCTGGCAAAAGGTGCCCAACTCCTCGGCTTTGGGCGGGGGGAGTATGTAGAAGGGTCAGAGGTACCGTCATAGACGGGAGGTATTTATCACCGAGGTTGCTGGCTTCGGTGATGTAAAAAACCCATTTTCTTGATGCCGCAACAGTTAGTGCTGCTTTAGCAGTTGTTGCTTTGTAGTCCGGGTCGGGTTTTTTATGGAGCGGCCCAAGAGTCTGGGTGGGACGGCCCCCTCCAATACTCCAGCCAGGTCTTAAACCGGGCCAAATAAAAGGCAGCTGGTGTAGGAAGACAGGGGGTGTGTTTTTTGGACCTGAAACAGGAACGTGTACTGCCTGAGCTGTGAGGCTGTGTGGACCTGAAGGTAATGCCATTGCCATTGGGACATATTATATCGCATGCTATTTACCTGAAGCAAGGACTTTCTTGTTGTACCGTTTTGTTTATGCTGAAGCTAAGCTGAATTTGTGTTGAACCAGTGGAAAGTTAAATAACGAAACTTTATTTTGGGACTAAAACCCTTGCGCCTGTGGGTTGCCTTGTGCTGACCCCCCCTACAAGATATATATATATATTATATATTTATATATATAATATATATATATATATATATTTAATATATATATATACACTGGGGGCATGATACCTAATTAACTATATACTGGGGCCGTGTCATCTAATTATCTACATACTGGGGGCCCTATTATCTAATTATCTACATACTGGGGGCCCTATTATCTAATTATATATATACTGGGGGCCATGTTACCTAATTATATTTACTGGGGGCCCTGTATTACCTAATTATATATACTGGGGGCCATATATTACCTAATAATCTGTATACTGTGGACCATGTTACCTAATTATATGTATACTGGGGGCCCTGTTACCTGCCTATCTACATACTGGGGGCCCTATTACCTGCCTAGCTATATACTGGGGGCCATATTACCTACCTAGCTATATAGTGGGGGCCATATTACCTGCCCATATCTATACTGGGGGCCATATTACCTGCCTAGCTATATACTGGATTCCATATTACCTTCCTAATTGTATACTCGGGGCTATATTACCTGCCTAGCTATAATCTGGGGGCCATATCACCTGCCTAGCTTTACGCTGGGGGCCATATCACCTGCCTATAAACCTACCTAATAGGGACCTATAATGGAACTCCCCATCCCCTACAGCAGGCACCTGGCTTTTCTATCATAGGAAAGCAAGTTGCTGTGGGCATAGGGCATCACCATGCTTTCCAGTATAACCCCCCCACCCCCATTAGGAAGAGAGTTATATAAGCCCCCCACTAGGTTAGGTAGGTAGGTATATATGTGCTGGAAAAGTGAGGATTTTAAAATGTTTGTGTGGTAAATTCTGCAGAGAGGAGTTGTGGCCGGGAGAAGTCATCATGGTGGTCTGGGCCGGATGAAGAAGGGAAAGTGAATGACTCCGATCAGAAAAGGCTTCTTCTTTAAGTCACTAAATGTAACTGCAGTGTGATCACTTATATTTCTGCAGAGCTTACATACAACTAGTATCTACCACTATATGGTCACTGTATGGTGTTAATATATGTCTTCAGAGTCTGTGCACAACTGATAGTCACATGTGGTGGTCGCATTCAGTCAGGGTCTGGCAGTGTTATTTGAGCCTTAAGTAGTAATAGTTTTTGGTATTGGTATTGTAGGAGTTTTTTTTTTTAGTAACAATGACTCATGGTATATTTGCTCCATGTTTAGCTGTATCTTTTGGTGACTGTTATTTATAAGGTATTACACTGTGATACAGAGGCGAGTGATTTTGAAAAAGCTAATTTGTCATAGCCGATTTTCATTGTGCAGTGAAAGCTGAGGTAATGGGCAGAGTTTTTTTTCTCTGTAAAAACACATGCCGCAGTTCACAATGTTGTATGAAAAATGTCATGTGAACCCAGCCGTACTGAGGAAAACTTAACACAAAGGGTCTGGGCCCCGGATGCTCCAGGACCCTAGCAACGCCCCTGCCAAGCTGTATCCACCGGGGTGCCTTATTTCACAGTACTCCAATGGATACCTGCAACGCATGCATTAATGTAATGTGAACCCACCCTAACTTACACATATACAGCAAGATGTATTAGAAAAAAAAAAGTCCAGGGAAATTTTTATCGTACCACAGTTTAAGTGGTTGTCTCATCATGCTGTAGCACAGAGTCACAGTCAGCTTTAGACTAACACTGACTGTCAACTTTGTGAGTTGTAAAATAGCATACATTAGCATATATAACTCCTCTATAACTAGCATAGCAATACAGTGACATGAGTATACCAAACAATTCTACAGAGTTCCAAGGAGTGAAAACAAGTGCTTATCAAAGGTAAACAATTTAATCTTGTTGGAGATAAAGACTCTGTAGGGTCCAGTATTGGTGACATGATTCCCTGCTCTGACTAATCGGGAAGGGAGATATTTCCTGACCAGGGCAATATCAAAAGAGCAAAAGTAAGTCTTCCTTTGCTTGTCCCTACATGTTGAAAGCTATTCAGAATTGTAGTGAGAAAACCCGTTTAAGGAGACGATTCGGAGTCTGTGCAGAATATGGGTGTGTGTAAATAGGATAATATGATTGTCATCTTACCATGGACCACATTTAAGGGATCCTTTGTATGGTCAATTCATACTGTTACGATCTGATGGTGTCAGTATACACTAACCCATCGATCGTCGGGTGGATCCTCAGTGATTACTGTGGGCAAGATGGTATAGATAGTGGTGACCCAAGGTGACAAAGTGCCGGACAGGATAGCAGTGACAGCGGTATTCCCCTATTCCTCTGTGGACCAGTTTGAGCCTGCTTTTAATTTATGCTGGAAAAAGCTGCCTGTGGGGAGTTTGTGAGATCACCTTACAAGTGGCCTCATGTTTATACGGTATATAAACTGTGTAATGTATATAGTTATAAAATAATGCACAAAACAGCATGTTGGGCCTGGAGCCAATAGAGAGAGAGTCACCAGGAAAGGAAAAAGGACAGGCTTTAGGCATATACAGGGGAATTTTCAATATCAGGCTCAGTTTTTGAGTTGAGTTGCTGCAGTTAAAAGAGGTCAGTTGCTCACTAGCCGGTAGTGAAGCAGAGTCTGGCAAAAGAAGAAGACAACAAGCCAGATGAGAGAAAAATTGCCTGCAGAACAGATAAATAAGAGAAAGCTACAGCTAGAGATAGAGAAGGATACAGAGCCAGCCTAAATTGTATAGAAGAGAGAGACAGAGGAAACAAGACACCTGCTGCTGTCCTGGTCATGGTAGGCATACAGGGAAGCTTGTGCCATGATGACTGGGAAACGCACACAGCACCTTGTGAGACTATATTTATAACTGAGAAGAAAGACTCAGTTGCATATGGAGTTGGTGAGTCCCTTCTCATGGGGAGAGAGTTTCATGGTGACTGGACACTGAAGGCCAGTTATGGTTGGAGTTGGAGAGACTGAGAGGTGCTGAAGAAGGTGTAATGTTAGCATTTTGTTTCTATGATCTGTACCATGGAACTAGATAGTGTAAGCTAAGTTTAAGAACCATGAGTAAAGCTTGCCAAGACCACCAAGCTGCAGTCTCTGTGGTTACTTCCTCACCAGCACAATACATATTCCAGCACATCAAGTGTAGGCCTACTAGCACCCACACACCTGCTACTAAGGGTATGTTCACATGGCATTTCGATCCGATTTTGGATCTGTTTTGGATCCAAAAATCGCATCCAAAAGTGCTGCGTCAATCGAATCCAACACGTGGTGTGAACAATCCCTAACATTCCCTTAAAATTGAAACTGAGGCCTTGATGGATGCACATAGATCAACAGATACATATTGAGCTTTTCATGGTGTATACATTTAGGCTATGTCTACACTGCATAGTTTTACAATCGTATTCATGCCGCTTTTAGGATTTTAAAATCGCTAAAAATATGATTATTCAGGCAGCCCCATGGACTACAATAAAAAGTTTCCACAGGTCGTCTTTTCTACGATCGCTTTTCGGCATATTATATGTTGTACAATACGCCGGTGCTTTTAGTTTTTTTGACATCTTGCCATACAATACAATTGTATGGGCGACATAAAGAAAATCGAGAAGCGACCACGTTTTTTGCACAAACCGTGACAAAAACTACGGTCATGCATCGAAAAAAAAATGGCCGCTTTCGGCCATTTTTTGTCTGATGCAGTGTAGCCATAGCCTTAGGGTTCTTTCACATTCAGTTGCGTTTTTGATGCGTTTTTAGATTCATTTTTTGTGCAGAAATGTACAGCAATTAATGCTGTATATTTCTGCACAAAAAACACATCCCAAAAAGCGTAAACAAAAACGTACTGTGTGAAAGAACGTAAGGCTATGTTCACACAGTGTTTTGGATCCAAAATGCATCCAACACGCAGGTGCTTGTTTGGGTGCATTTTTGCTGCAGCAGGAATGCACCCCATAGTTTTAAATAGGGTGTCTGCTGTGTCAAATGGAGCAAGAATTGACATGACAATTCTCTGAACGGATCAGAAAGACGCAAGTAAACACGCATCGGTGATCACTCGTCTGAACGGTGTTTGAAAGCAATGAAAAATCACACTGCACATTGTTAGATGCGTGTTTGGGTTCGTTTATGGTCTGAAACATGAATCCAAACATGCATCTAAAACGTATCCAAAAACGGACTCGAGACACTGTGTGAACATACCCTTAGGGCCAGTTCACATGGCTTACAGCTGGCGTAATTGCGGGATGGATTTAGCCCCGCAATTACGCCGCTGCCGTGCAGCGGGGGCGGCAGCTCGCCGACCCCATAGACAGTCATTATTCACGGCGCGTACACGCCGTAAATAATTGACATGTCCCTTTCTCCCCACTCGGCGTATTCGCCAAGCAGGGAGAAGAGACAGAATCCATAGTTCTCTATGAGAACTGAGGATTACCGTAATGACAGGGACGGATTTCAGCCGTACTGCAGCGCAAATACGGCGCGCAGTATGGCTGAAATCAGTGCACAAATCAGCCGTGTGAACGAGGCCTTAAACCAAAAATCAATTAACGTCCCTCAATTAGAATTATACACTACATAATACACGGAAACAAAAACCTATAAGTAACAAGCAGCAGTAGTGCTAGAGGAAAGCAAACACCCAATAACAAAAAGAAATGTAAAAACACATAATTTTATTAGTTAAACAAGTTCATAATTAGTCACTTAACACAGACAAATATCAACAGACTAAACAAAGTTTATTTTATAAAACATAAAATATCAGCGCCTATCTCCCCCCACCCCCTCTTCCTCCAACCAACGGACCTGTTACCACCCCACTGCGGCAATTCTTTCTCCCAACCTCGAAAAAGGACACAGAGACAAGGGTTGGATGAAATGGCCACAGCGGCCGTTTTATTAACATAAATACAAATATACAAAACATCCAACTGTAGGTATGCACCCGCATACCTCTGTCCCATCAAAACCCAACGGATACTCCAAAACCTTATCCGTAACCATGGGGCTGAGGTCCTTGGAGCTAACTTAGGTCTGGTGGAAAGCCCGATGTTCCAATCTCCTTTACCTTGCCCTCAGCCGTCACCCCCGACTCAAGGGCACCAAAAGCCACCTCAGGTGGCTACCACTCTCCACCAGCTCTCAAGGACACCGCCCTGCAGAGCCCCCATCTTCGCCAGACCATTCCTCAAATGTCCACCGAACAAGGGGAGACCAGGCTCTATCTGCATCCCCCACCGATTTCCACAAACTCCAAGGACCCCACCCTGCCACCGCGAGCATGAATGACCCCTCACGCATGCGACGCACCCCACAGCCCCAAAGCCCGTTCTATACCGTCCAGAATGCCTAGGGACCACAAATCCAATCCGGCGGCGTTCAAGTGAACCCCGTCTCCAGTCCAAAAATCTCCTTCCCCCCCGCTCCAAATCCCGATGGCGCACTAACATGCCACCCTTCCGCACCACGAAGGCCGCAACCTCCCTAAGAAGCGTTATGCGAGCACTATTAATACCCACCTACGACCTCCGAGGGACCATATCCGACCACACCGTGATTAAATCAGGATACATCACCCACAACCTCAGCAAATCGGAACAGATGTCCCGAATCAACTCGCGCAATGGGATAGACCCCAAATCGTTACCTCCTGCATGCAGCACTACAATATCCAGAGGACGATCCCAGCTTGCAAATCTGTCAAACTCCGGCAGGACATTCCGCCACCTCAACCCTCGGATCCCCAGCCACCGAATCACCGCCAAGCTGTGAGGCACTCCCATCTGCAGACCGCTTTCCCGCAAAGCCGCTCGCTCCGCTCCCCAGTGCACGAACGAGTGACCGAAAATCCACACAAAGCAGCCACCGGGAGCTAAAAGACAAAACAAAACATAACCATCTCCCCTCAAAACAGCCCCCAGGTATCCTCCCCCAGGCCACACACCCAGCCTACCGAAATCTGACACCACTGATCCAACCAGGTGTGGACGGATATATAACCGGAAACTCTCTGAGTCCCATCTCCCTATCCGTCTCACCGCATCCGGCCCCAGCCCCCAGTTGGCCGCCTCCGTTGCTGCCCCAATCCTAAAAGAATGCGGAGCAAATTCCGACGGGTTCAGACCCAGCGCCCCCGCACAGCGCCTCAAAACTGCCGTAAACTGGAACCGGGACAAAAATGACCCATCCGCGTGTCTCAGCAGCGGGCCACCTGCCCCCAACGACCCCTCCCCTTTGTAAGCCATATAACATCTAAGGGGACACATCCCCAAGCCCTGGACCACACCCAGCTGGACCATCCGTCCCCTCCCCGTCTGGTCAGTTTTTGATCTCCTGATCCAAAACTCCAAACCCCCCTCAACCGTCCACACATCCCTATCCAACAAGCCACCCACCACTGCCCTAGACGGGCATACCAGCTCACCGATACGCAAGGCCCCAAAAAAGGCCAGCGAAAAGGCCAGCCGGAACAGGGACACCTCCAATGCAGAGGAACACACCGAAGGCAGCAAGCCCCCAATCAATTCCAGCAATCGAAAAATGATCGGGCGCCTACTATCGGCCACCGACCGCCCCCTCCGGTACCCCCTCAACGCTTGTGTGATGAGAAAATCCTTCGTGACATCCCTCAAACCCCACCAACGAAAACCAAATGCCAAGGCCTATATAAAACGTGAGACCCTGGAAACCGACCAACCCTCTTCACGAACATGACCCAAAAAACAGAACAGAGCCTCAGCGTGTCCATCCGGACCACCTACCGCCCCGAGGCCCCCCAACCATGTCTCCCACAACTCCCAAGAGGCCTGATACGCCCTCCAGGTACCGGCCGCTAGCGATGCCCTAAACAACCTGTCCGCGGCGGTCAGACCACGTTCCACAAATCCGGGGGGCAAGTTAATCCGCTGTCCGCCGCGTCCGGAGCCAAGTCCCGAAAGCGATCCCACTGCAAACGAGACAAGGAATCCGCAATGTAATTTTGAATCCCGGGAACATGAACCGCCACCACCCAAGCATTCAATTCCAAACACCGCAACACAAGTCTCCTAAGCAAACGAACCACCGGCGGGGACGACGCCGACTGCGAGTTAATGGCTTGCACCACACCGAGGTTGTCACAATGAAAACGCACCTTCCGATTTTCTACTTTCTGACCCCATAAATAACCTGCCACAACAATGGGGAACAACTACAACAGTGCCAAATTCCTAACCAAACCCTCGGTCACCCACCTCTCAGGCCACCCCCACTCCTTGGTGCAATACGCTCCAAAACCAACACCCCCAGCAGCATCCGTATAAATCTCCACCTCTCCATTGGACACTACCGGCTCCAAAATCAACGACCGTCCATTATACTTCTGCAAAAAGGCCTCCCATACCCGGACGTAGCTGCTGCCAACCTTCTGCAAAACACTCGACCCATCGGGATAATTCTACAAGCAAAATTCAACTTCCCTAATAAAGACTGCAACTCTCGTAACGGCAACTTCTTAAGGAGCAGGGACCTGGCTACTTCGGCCCTCAGGTCCGCCAACTTATCTTCAGGCAAACGACACTCCATAGCAATGGAATCGATACAAATCCCAAAAAAACTTAGGCACGTAGCTGGGCCAATCGTCTTTTCTGGCGCCAACGGCACCCGGACCTGTCTGCGACCCACTGCATGGCCCCAAATGCCACCGAACAAATCCGCGACTCTGCCGGCCCAATAAACAAGAAGTCATCCAAATAATGGATCACTGACAAAACGCCGGAAACATCCCGCACCACCCACTCCAAAAACGAACTAAACTTCTCGAAATACGAACAGGAGATCGAACAGCCCATTGGCAGACACCGATCCACATAAAACCCCCCCGTCCCAAATACAACCCAGCAACCGAACACTGTCCGAGTGAACCGGTAGCAAACGAAACGCCGACTCAATGTCGGTTTTTGCCATCAATGCCTCCCCTCCCCACCCCCCTAGTAACTCCAAACCCACCGAACCGCTTCATCAAAAGAGGTGTATTCCACCGAACAAAGATCCGGGTCAATCCCATCTTCGACCGAACGATCCCTAGGGAAGGACAGGTGATGAATCAGCCGAAATTTGTTCTGCTCCTTCGACGGCACCACCCCCAGGGGTGAAACAATCAAGTCCGGCAACGGAGGAGCCGAGAATGGCCCCGCTATCCTACCTACCGCCACTTCTCGTTCTAACTTCTCAGTTACCGCTGCCGGATGAACCAAAGCCGACCGCAAATTTTTGGTGGTGAAAGGGACCTCGTGCCCTGGAGCAGGGATCCGAAAACCGCACGTAATACCTTCCCTCAAAAACTGTGCCTCCCCCTGATCAGGAAATCTGTTTACCCCCTGCGGATTGTTAGGGCCCTTCCCCTTTCCTTTTCGCAGGGATCTTGAGGCTCCATGAGAGCCGGCACTGCACACCGAGCAACTGTGTTTAAATTTACAATTGCTTCCGAACCGACACTGTCCCTCATTGAACAGCCAGCAAATCCCTGCCTTGTTCCCCCCTCCTGCCCCGAACGAACTGCTCCCATCCCGCTGGCCGGCCCCGTCGGCCCCCCCATGAAAGGACTGCCCATACCGAGTCGGGGCCATCACCCTCAGCCAGAGGCTAATGTCCTTCTGGTCCCACCGTATTGACGGGCGGATTGCCTTCTTTTGACGAAATTGTTCGTCGTACCTCAACCACGCCTGCCCGCCATAGACCCTATGGGCCTCCCCAATGGAATCTAAATAACAGAAAAGGCCCGAGCAGTTCTCCGGTGCCTTCTCACCGATGACACTCGCCAAAATAGCAAACGCCTGCAACCAATTTGCAAACGTTTGGGGAATCAATCGCCACCGACGCTTTTCCTCCTCCTCCTTCTTGCTCTCGTCTCTCTTTCCCTTGTCCAAATTAAATTTTTCCAGTGGCAGCAATGAAAATATCTCCACATATTCATCCTGCCAAATCTTGTCCCTGACCTCCTTCTTCAAATGCGCCCCCAACGGACCCTCGAAGCATACATACACCTCCCCTTTTGCTCTATCGTCCAACCGCACGGAATCCCCCCGATCCTTCTCCGTTTGGACCGATACCGTCACGCCCGCGTTGCGCCCCTGCGCCGATACCGCCGCCTGCACGCCCCCGGCCAACCCAGCCCCGTCCCCCAAACCAATCGCCATTGAAGGCACCCAGGCCGCCGCCGGAACCACCGGCCCCCCGGCCGACCCTGGAAGTGGGAAACGGGCCAACCAATCCCGCATACCCCCTACCAGCTCCTGCCAACCCGCTACCCCAACTCCCGCCCCCATGGGACCGGGCCCTCCCTGACCTGCAGCTACCCCCGACACCTGCGATGTAGGAAAAAAAAGACGGACACAACATAGAACCAACCTCACCAGACTGCACAGGTGCTGTGACCCTGCCAGTCGCATCCACGGATCCCTGAAGAACCTCCGCTCCCTGAACGCCTCCACCGGACACCCGGGAGACATTATCGAGGGAGGGGCCACCGCTCCTGCCTGAAGCCACCGATCCTCTCCGCGACGACGAACCCTGCGGGGGGACGCCCCCAGGGGTAATGTCCGCTGCCACCGATGAAGTAGCGATGACAAGACCAGCGGAATGCTGTCTGCTCAAGGACCTGTCACCGGCCTCCGAACCTCCCGGCGACCGCGTTGCACTCCGACCGCGACGGCTGGCAGCTCCCCCGACCGGAACATCGCCACTTGAGACTACTGTCACCAAGGATACCACCGAGGAAAGCACCCCAGCAGAGCGCCCATCATCACTATCAGGGGCCCTGCTGTGCGCTGCAGGACCCGTTCGCCTGTGCGGATTCCTCCCAGACCGGGTGGCACGTGACCTAGCCGCTGGAAGCGGCGCCCGGCCTGGAGGGTCCCTAGAGGGGCTCCTGCAGCGTACCCGGGTCCAAGGTGTCATGTCAGGGCTAAGGCGACAGGGCGGACGTGCCCTGCGCCGAGGGACCAAGGGAGGAGGGGGAGGGGAAGCAGCCACTACAGAACCCTGCCCGCTCCCTTCTCCAAGGACACCCCGCATCTGAGTGGCCAGCCATGCAGGCCCACGATTGCCTGCTGCCCTCCTCAACTCCTCCAGCAGCTCCTCCATGGATCCCATCACTGTTCCTCAGGGGACAGAGCGCAGCAGGCACCTTCCTGCTTCTGCAGCCGGCGCTTCTGATCCCCTGCTCCGTGCAGGGCGCGGTTTAAATACCCCGCCCTCACCCTTGGACGGAACGCACGGCGCCATCGGGGGCGTGGCCATCGTGAGGGGGCGGGGCCGGCACACCGGGTAATGCGGGGGGCCTCCCCTGATTCCGGCTCCGCCTATGGTCTGGCCCCGTTCTAGACAAGGGAGATAGTAAAATACATATCACAAACATAAAAAACTCATACTGGTTGGAGTACGATGAGACCATTTTGTCCATATATAAATAAGTAAATAAATAGATGTTAACTTAAGAGAAGCCCACTATGGTATCCACTATCGTTTAAAGAAAGGAAAACCACAGTAAAAAAAACCTAGACTATGAGAAGGTGGAACACCATAAAAGTATGTAAGGCATATAGTACATATTAAGTACACCCAACAGGGTCTCTTTTTTATTACACTTTCTTCCAATTAGTATATTAAATAGTATTTTTAATATATACATTAAACAAATATTGTTATAGCCTATGGGGAAATCCTCTTTAGACATCCATTCCCCCCCAAAAATTTTAATGGCTATAATGGAGATTACAAAGACTGAAAGCTGTTTATTAAATAAGCTGTAAAAAACTCTAAAAATAGGTTCTGTATACCCTTTAAATGAATGTATTTTTATAAGCCATACAAATGTGTGGGAGCCCCTGCGCCCTCTGTCCCGGGTCGCGGGGCCGTCCGTGCTCTGCCCCCAGCGGGCCCCATCCCGAGTGGGTTGGGGTCCGCTCATGTCCGGTCCCCCCCGGATCCACTTCCCCGGCCCCACCCCCTGCTCCAGTTAGTCTCGGTCCCCCGGGTGCGTGGCCCCGCCCCTGGCGGGGTCGGCGTTTAAAATTTTAAAGGGGAGTGCCCGGTAAATTGGTTATTCCCGGGCATGTCCTTTTTTTAAGTCCGCCTCTTCCTGGGCCCTCCCGGACCCTTTGGGGGTATATTCCGGGGGAAAGTTCCCAGCCTGTTCCTGTCTTGCCTTCCCCTGTCCCCGACCGTCGCTGCTACGACTAGAACCTGAGCCCCCTTTCCCTGACCCCCTGCCTGCCCCGATACGACCTGTTGCCGTCCTGTACCTCTTTACCCCTTGGCCCCACCCGGGCAACCCCCGGCCAGTGGTAGTGCCTGGGGTCCCGCCGCAGCAAAACCATCCCGCTTTGCGGGGGTTTGGGTAAAATACCGGGACCACTTAATTCACTCCCTGGTGTGGGTTTTACGCCATGCCTGCGGTGGCCAGCGGATCCCCCTTCGCCCGTTACAAAAAATACGGCCATGGATCCCCCCAAGGGCCCGAAAACCCAGTGGGGTCTGCCCGCCAGTCACGCAACTCGGTCAACAGGCACAGCAATTTCCCAGTTATTCCCATGTTGAGCACTCTCACCGTCACGCAGCAACCCTTCCCCAAACTCCTGCTTGTTCCTCCTCTACGGTTCCTGGGGCTTGAGGGGCCCCAAGCTTCGGGGGTGCTCCTTAAGTACAACGGAGCCCCAAAACTCTGGCGGGGGGTTCATCATCAGTGCCTATAGGGGAGTGAGGCTGATCAGTTCCTGTCTAAGTGCAAAGGGGCTTTGGGGACCCCCCCCGCCTGGGGAAGGCCTGGCATGGGTACACCCTAGGGGACAGAGAGCCCCCTGTAAAGGAAAGATCTACATTTGTTCCTAGTGGATTCCGAACGTCTTCAGGAACCAGCCGGGCATCCCCCGCAGAGACAGCTCTCTTAAACCTACCCCAGGGGGCCCCTGTTGTTGGGGACTACGCTTTACAATTCCTATTTGGCCCGAACTGTCTTGGAAGGGGGCCCGCTCTGTGGCTACCTTAAAAAGGGTCTAAAGCTGAGTTAAGACGTCTTGGCCGCTGAGCCCCCCCCCGTTTTCCCCAGGACTGATCCGGTTAGCAACCGCATTGACGTCCTTCATTGAACGGGAGGAAGAATTCGGAAGGGTCAGTCACCCCAACCTCCCCCGGTTTCCTCCGGGCCCCGGGGTTTTTTAGAGGCCCCCGCCCCAAGTCCCCAATACCCCCCGAGAACCCAGCAGATGATGGGGCCCGTCTCTCGAGCAAGAGTTGGCCAGGTGGCAAAAAAATTGTCCCTTTACTGGGGCACCCCGGCTTTTTCGGAGGAATTCCCCCCCAAGGCCCCAAAGCTGGGGGAAATTTTCCGACAGGTCTGTGGGAGAGGCATTCCCCTAGGTGAAACCCCCTCCTCCCCAAAGCCTGTTGATCCCTGGGGTCGTGTCAGAGACTGGTTCACGTTCCAATTTCGGGTTTTCGGGACTGGGGCTCTGCCGGGAATTTTTCATATCCCAGCCTATGAAAGCAGTATGGGCTGTCGGTGGTACGCCTGGGAAAGCTTGTCATTCATCCGTCAGCGGGACTGCTTAGCGAAAAACCCCCAGTTCTCACCAAGCCCCTGTCCCCCGTGGGGGCACTGCACAAGGAAAAAATCTCCTTCTATGTGTGCCTCCTTTTTGTCAGCGATCCCCCTCGATTTCCATGGTGGGGACCACTCTCCTATCCTGGAGGTCTATGGGGGGTGATTTTTTGGGGGGGCCCAACTGTCGGGGGGTTGTTTGGTGGCACCTCCCCCGGTGCTTCCCTGCTCTCCAAAACCCTTCCCGGAGCCTTTGCCCGGGCTGCCCCCCCGAATACAAAGTACGCGATGTTTCTCGAAAGAAAGCGGGGTCTTCCTCCGCTCGTCCATACGATTCCCCAATCGACTTACTGGGGTACCAGCCCCCCGGGGGAGTCTTCCCCTGTGGGTTTCCTGAGACCAAACCCCTTGTCCGGTCCTCGGAGAATCCCCGGAAGGGGTTTACCCAAATTTCCCGTCCCCCCGCTGGCGGGGTTCTTTTTGGGAAAGAAGGTGGTACCTTGGGGCCCAGCTAGTTTCCCGGGGCTTGAAAAAATCAGAAAAAGAACCGTAACCTTTGCCTGATCACAGAACTTTTTAATGCCTGAGGGCCCAAAGATTTTCTCGTTGGATCTGAGAGGGGCCTAAAATTGGTCAAATTTGAAAGGGGGCAGAAGAAGCGGCCTTCAACACCGGGGATGGGATTTTGAGTACTTGGTGATGCCCTTCGGATGTGCAATGTCCGCCCCAAAAACCTTCCCTTTTATATCCCGAAACCCCAAATTTATTGGTGGCCTTGACTTGAAAAGGATTTTAAAACTTGTTTCGTCTTGGACCCCGTTCCCGCAAAAGGCCCCACTCAAAAAGCCCGGGGAGATCTTACAAAGCCACTCCCCATTCCCCCCCCTTGGCCTACATTTCCTGGCTTCATAACTTTTCCCCCTCCGTCCGGGGCCCCAAAAACCCAAAATGGGTGAACGTACCTTTTTTCCCCCAAAATGGGCCTTTGTTTTCCTTTCCCGGCCGTCGCCCCCTTGGTGAGCAAATTTCCCTTCCCTTATGTGTTTTTTAATTGGCTCCCCAAATTGTTGGACCGGGGTTTAATTTGTCTTCAGGTTTGGCGGCCCCTTGCAACCAACTTCAGGTGAACTGACTTTCTTCCGCCCACCACCCCCAACAACGGCCAGGTGGGAAGGTCAACCCAAATTTTGGGGTGTTACCGCCCCTTTTGTTTAGCCGTCAAGATGATTGGTCCCAATTTGCTGCCATGGGGGGGGAGTTTCTTATAATCCCTTGAAGTCCCCGGGGTCCCCCCTTCTACTCATGTATTCCCGCATCCCACCCCCCTCCCTTGGGGAACCTCCTCTGGGTCCGGCGGTGGAAAGATGGTTCAAACATGAAGGATCTGGTCCCCGACCCGTCAGGTTTCTCCTGCTTCCGGGCATGAAAACCCAAACGGGGCAAAAAGAAAAACCCCCCCCCCCCCCCCCGGTGTTCTCCCCAGGTGACAAAGGGGTGGCTTGTTGATAGTCCACCCAAAGATGCCTTCTCTAAAACCCTTTTAGGTCATCGCCCCATCAACCCGGGGATCAAACTCCGGTCCTCCTACAATGAGAATCCCCAATTCGTTTATGTCTCCTTTCTGAACCCCTGGGTCCTTATCGTTTTTCCCCCAAAACTGTTTCCTCCGTCCTTGTTGTGCCCCCAAGTCTTCGAGGCAAAGAGATTTGGGCATGAGGAGAACTAGGGGGAAAACGATACTTCCCGGGGATGAAACAGTTCGGCCCGAAAGAGGTCTTGGGGGGCGTAGAATATCCGGAACCCCCAGCCTCTCCAGAGATTTTTCAATCCCGTAAGAGGGGGGCCCAAAGGAGGGGGCCCCAAAGGGGGGGGTACTCTCACGGACCCTCTGCACCTTGTCCCCGGGTCGCAGGGGCATCCCTGCTCCTGCTCCCCCGGAAACCCCGTCCCCCAGTCGGGGTTGGGGTCCGCTCATGTCCGGTCCCGCCCGGGTTCACTTACCCGGGGGCCTTTTCCCGTCAGTCAGTTGGGCTCAGCGCGTGGTTTTCCCCCCTAGGCGTGCGGCCCCCTGTTTGAAATTTAAAAAGGGAAAGGGGCCGGTAATTGGTTTTTTGCGGGCTTGCTCCTATTTAAGACCTCCTTTCCTGGGCCCCTCGCCCGGGTCTTTGTGTATTTTCTGTGGCGAAAGTCCCAGCGTGTTCCCCGTCTTGCCCTTTCCATTTTACCGACCGTCTGCCCGTCTACACTGAACCTGAGCCGCCTGTCCCCGACCCCCGCCCGCCCCGACTCGAGCCTGCCTGCCCATCCTGTCCCCTTACCCTTGGCCCCCCCAGCAAGCCCCGCCAGTGGTAGTGACCCGGGGGACTCCCCCCAAAGGAAGCAAACCCGCTTTGCGGGGTCTGGTGAAACCGGGGCCACTTAGATTCCCCTCCTTTTGGGGCTTAGCCTGCCTGCGGTGTCCCGCGGATCCCCCCCCCAGAAGTTACATAATGGCTCAATCGAACTTTAATTTTTTCGGTTTTGAACCGAACGCATTAAAGCAAAGGGGGAAAGAATTCTGGTTATTTTTTTTACCAAAAGGTGAGGAGAATTGAATCATCCATAAAAGTAAACTGGGGTACGTGGAAAAACCCTTTGGGAAGAAAAATTTTTTTCAAGAGTTCCCAAAAAAAAAGAGGGCTAAAATATTCTTCCTTTCAATGGCTAACTGAAAAGATGAGGGACGCGTACAAGAGGGACTTTGTAAAGGGTAGCGGGGTTAGATGCTACGGGGGGCCCTGCTCCCGAGGGGCCAAAAGCCCCATTGCAATAGGGGATTGGGAAAGGTTTTGTTAACAAAAGAACCCCCAATACTGCAAAAACGAACTTTTGGGCACGGTATGATTGCAAAACCCAAACCTATATAATATATATCCATGTATATGAGAGTTAGGTGTTGTGAGCCTGCAAATGTCGCCAAATAACAGCTTGTGGGTGTGGGAAAGATGCAGCCAGCAATACCTAATTCCCTAACTATTGATGTCTATGGAGAGGAAAATGGCATCTAACTAAGAACAGTCTGTACAGTAAAGAGAGTGAGCTGAAAATGGCGTTCACAAGGTAATACAGTGAAATAGATATATTATATATATATATATATATTAAAAAGAAAGAAAGAAAAAAGAAAACTAGCAGCACTCAAAACTATAACAAAATCAATGGGTGCCAGCAATGTACGACTCAAGTCACAAGTCACAAGTCCACATAAATACTTCCCAAAAAAATCGCAGCACTCCAATATGCGGTCCGCATATTGGAGTGCTGCGATTTTTTGGGGAAGTTTATATATATATCTAATATATATAATAGTAATATATATATATATATATATATATATATATTTTATAATATATAATATATATATATATATATATATATATATGTGTTATATATATATATGTATATATATATTATGTATAATATATAAATGTTATATATATATATAATGTGATATATTAATATATGTATATTAAATATATGTGTATATATATATATAGGATATATATATTAATGGGGTATATATATATATATATGTGTGTATATATATATAATGTTGTGTATATATATATATATGTTATATATATATATAAAATGGTGTATATATAAATATATGTTTATATATATAATATATTTTATATATAATATATGTATATTATATAAATATGTTATATATATATAATATGTGTATATATATATATATAATATGTGTATATATATATATATAATATGTATATATATAATATGTGTATATATATATATAATATGTATATATATAATATGGTCATGTGATTTTAGCAGCCAATGAGAGCTCTACATCTCAACAATGACTTATTTGACACTTCTCTGTGCTCTGCACTGATTGGATGGCTGCCAAAAGTGCAGAAAGGTGATTAAATGGCCACCACAAGTGCAGCACGCCACTGAAAACGGCATATCGAATTAGAACTAGAACTTTACTTGAATGCACAGTAAAATGTGTTCTAAAAATTCGAGAAGTTATACTAGAACTTAAAGGGGTTCTAATGTTGATGTGGGATCCTCCAAAATGAGTATTTAATCACTTTTCTAAATATATGTGATTAAAAAATTGAAGCCTCTGAGACCTTCAGCCTGACATAGATGCCCTTAGTTTCCTGACTGTTTACATTAGCTATGACCAGGAGCTGATCTGGCAAGCTCCTGGCCGCACTTGCATTGTTTGCACTTCTTATCTGATGGCAGGACACAGGAACGAGCTTTGAAGGGAGAGGGAGAAAAAAGAAGAGTTACTGGGCATCTGCACTAGCTTTGTTTCTGTGTCAGAGCTTGTCTGCTGTATAGAGAATCCGCTGGTTGTAATGTAGTTATCTGAGTAAACATGCAGAAGCTCCCTGCTCAGCCCCCCCACCCACCCCCCTTGTCTGTAGTAACTGCCTGCTTCGAGCTTATCTTTACTCCTGAGCAGGTAAGAGGGAGAAAACAAAACCCGTATAGCTTGTGCACAATACATTTATCCGCTGTGGTTTAGCCAAACATGTTTGCTCAACTACAGAGACTGAATATCAGCCTCCAGAGTGGGCATGGGAGGTGGAGTGATGACATCACAGAGGAGGTACTTGTTTTTTTAAACACAGAAACAAAGGGGAGTAATAAAGAGGGGAGTATCATCCTGTTAGGTGAGGAAATCACTTCTTGGCAAAACCCCTTTAACTTTTCTAGTGGGTGAGTGTTGCCTCTGTGTGACCTGCTGGGTGAGGTTGATCTTCACTAGCTGCTGCTTTTGGGTATTGTGGTGTTTCATTTATGTAGAGTCTGTTTAACCAAGTTCTGTTTCACTGCGCGGTCCCAAAGCTCCACTTCCCTCTGTCCATAGGTGTTTTTTGGGGGACTGTGGCATACTTTGATTTGACAATAAAGCCAATTGAAAATATGTAACAGAATACTCCGTGGAAAATTGAGTCTGCCTTCCATCTTCTCGCAGTTGCACTTGCTCATAAGGATGCCCTGTAAGTGAAGTCTGCTGTACCATGTTTGCTGAGCCAGCCTTCACTGCTGCAGGTGTCATGTCTGCGATCTGACCTCCACTGCTCCAGGTGTCATGTCTGCTGATTCAGCCTCCGCTGCTGCAGGGGTCATGTCTGCTGATTCAGCCTCCGCTGCTGCAGGTGCCATGACTGCTGATTCAGCCTCTGCTGCTGCAGGTGCCATGACTGCTGATTCAGCCTCTGCTGCTGCAGGTGCCATGCCTGCTGATTCAGCCTCTGCTGCTGAAGGTGCCATGACTGCTGATTCAGCCTCTGCTGCTGCAGGTGCCATGCCTGCTGATTCAGCCTCTGCTGCTGCAGGTGCCATGCCTGTTGATTCAGCCTCTGCTGCTGCAGGTGCCATGCCTGCTGATTCAGCCTCTGCTGCTGCAGGTGCCATGACTGCTGTTTCAGCCTCTGCTGCTGCAGGTGCCATGACTGCTGATTCGTAGAGAAGGTCACGCACACCTAGGAATTAGTTACGAATCTGGGTGCAAGGTGGAAAAGACAAAAGGTCCAGTAACTATTGAAAAAGTATCCACTGCACACCGTTTTGATTTTCTTAATTATATAGATCATTTATTGACAAGCGTGTACCGTAGTGAGGATCATACAAAATATCAAACAAGGTGTATCTTTACTCAATAAATGTTATTACATGGAATTTCTAAATTAGATCATAGAATCTAGATGTTTTAGAAGAAGTCGACGTTTCGAAATAAATGGCCTTTATCAAGAACATCTGTAGAAAATAGAGAGACACCATGATGAATATAGTATATGTAGTTATAACACAAGTCACTGAACTGGGAGAAAAGAAAGGTACATAGATATACACAGAAAAAGGGGGGAGGGAAGGGAATACATGAAAACCAGAGAAAGGAGGAGGGGATAAAGAGA
>JAODAL010033940.1:0-44931 GCA_025379985.1 Phyllomedusa bahiana | reverse complement strand
CCCAAATTTAAGGGAAATTTGAATGGACCAAAATCGAATTTTTGGGTTCCCCCACAAAATTAAAATTCCCCAAAATTTGGGCCCCAAACCCGGGGCGGGCCCCGAAAAAATCAGGGCTTTTTAGAAGGGGGCCGGCAAAAAGGGGCCCCTACTTCTCCCATTTTTAATTCCTTTTGGAAGAACGGCGCCTGAAATCTGGGCTCTAAAACCGGCGGCATGGGGGTATGAATAATAAAATAAATTTTTTTTTAAATTTAAAAAATTTTCAATAAAGCCTGATCCCTTTTCTGGGAAAAATAAATCATTTAAAACCCCGAGCAACGCTTTTGTCGCCGAGCCCCGGCGCTACTTAAAAATTGCAAAAAAAATTTGCCATTAAATACAGAAATTCAAATTTTTTAAAAAAGCTCTTCTGTTTGGGCTGCTTTAAAACCACCAATCAAAAATAGGAGCCCCAAAAAACCCCAAATCCTATAGAATATTAAACCAAAAAAAAAATAAGCGACGGGCCCTTTAAATAAAAATTGGAGGAGTATTAAATAAAATTAGAAAGGAGCACAGTGGCCCATTCAAACCTATGGAAAAATATTACCAATCATTTTCAAAGGGGGGACATTTCAAAAATACAGAAAAAAGGGCGAAACACCTGATTGGTTTAAGGGGGCGGGGTTTAGCCAGTTTACCAATCAGAGCGCGAGCTACTTTTCTCAAAAGAGTTCTTGGGGAAAAGAAATTCCCGAGCGAGCTTTTGTGTTTTGGCTAAGTTAAAAGACCCGGGGTTATTTGGGCCCAAATGGGAACGAGCAAACGCTCCTAGGGGTTTTCTAATGCAACCCGAAATAAAACTGTAAAAGGGCCAAATAAAAATGATAATACGGGCCGAAGTTGCCCTTTTGAAAAAAAGGATCAATAATATGGGGAAAAAAAAAAAAAAATTTTAAAAACAAAAAAATCAGGTTTATTTCTTTTTTTTTTCGGAAAACCAAGGATAAATAGGAAATGGGTGCAACGAAAAAAAAGGGAAATAACCAATTTTTTATTGATTTAATTATTTTTTTTTCGTTTCCCATATTTTTAAATTTTTTTTTAATATACACATGGGGACAATTTCTGTAGTCTTATAATTTTGTTTTCCCGGGCATGTACATTTTTTTATTCAGATTGCTTTAAAAAACCCCATAAACGTCGCCCGCTCTCCCTTTGGGTTTTCCAAATAACCGCACCTTTAATTAACCAATCACAGAGCCGCTCGAAATTTTTTTTTCCCTTTATAGAACCCTGAGAAAGTACTCGCGCTCTAAATTGGCAAAGTTTGACGACCACCGCCGCATAAACCCAAATCAGCTTTTTTTTCTGCCTTTTTACTGTTTTTTGAATTTGTCCCCCTTTAAAAATTTTAGGGGGTCAATATTTCTCCATATTTAAAATTTGGGCCACTGTCCCCCTTTTCATTTGGGTTTAAAATTCCCTCCATAGGAAAAAAGGGGCCATTTTCCGCCCTATTCTTTTTTTGGCGGGTTTTAAATCCCAACCAACCCAAAGACTTAAACAATTTGTTTAATGTTTTTCCCCCAAAAATTTTCTCAAAAACCCCAAATTCCTTTAATGTACCCCGGGCCCTTGGCGACAAACGCTTTGGTTTGGGGTTTTAAACTGTTTTTTTTTTTGGGAGAAGGTTTCAGCCTTTTTCTGATAATTTTTTACCCTTAATAAAAAGATTTTTTTTTTCCCATACCCCCATGCCGCAGGGCCTGACGCCGAGTTTGCATTGCGCCGATCTCCCCCTAACTACAAGGGGAAAGAAAGCTCGCGCTCTAAATTGGGCGGGGTTTAAGCCAAGCCCCTCCCTACTCACCAATCACTTTTTTCCCTGCCTTTTTACTGTTTTTGAACTGTCCCCCCCTTTTGATTCTGATTTTTAAAAACCTTCTCCATGGGATATAATGGGCCCTTTTGTCGCTCCTTTTTCGATTGGCGGTTTAGCCGACCAATCAAAATTACCCGTACCGATTTTAAATTTAACTGTTTTTCCCCGGGCATTCTCTATTTTTTAAAATTTCCCCATATGTACCCCCGTCCTCGGCGAAAAACGCTTTGTTCTGGATAAAAATTGTTTTATGTTTATAAAAAGTTTAGGCTCTTTTTCAATAAAAAATTTTACAACAATAAAAATGAATTTTTTTATCATACTCCATTCCGCACGGGGGTTTTAAGCTGAGATTTCATTTCGCCCATCTCTCCAGAGACTACAATGGGGGCAAGTAGCTCGCGCTCAATTTTCTGTGAAAGCCAACCCCTTCTTTTCAACCATCACTCTTTTCCTTTCAATTTTACTGTATTTTTGAACTGTCCCGCCTTGGATTTTGAAAGGCCAAACCTTTTTTCCCCAAAAATAAAATGGGTTTTCTGTCGCTTTCCCATTTTGATTGGGTGGCTAACCCAAGCCCCCGCTAGCTAAAAACCCAAACGCTCTATTCCGAATTTTTTCTTTAATTTTTAAAATTCCCACCTTTGAAATTTTATTTGGCAAAAGTTTTTTCCATATGTTTTAATGGGGCTTTTGTCCCCTCCATTCTGATTGGCTTAGCAGCCAACCCCCCTAGCTCAACCCAAACAGCTCATTCCCGCATTTTTACTGTATTTTGAACTGCCCCCCTTTGAATTTGATTGGTCCCCAAAATTCTCCATAGGTTTTAAAAGGGCTCGGCGCTCCTATTTTGATTGGGGCCCAAAATTCCCATAAATATAATGGTTTCCCCTGTCCCCTATTTTTGATTTTGGGCCCAGATACCAACCCCCCCCTAGCTCCCAATCATCTCTTTTCTGCATTTTTACTGTTTTTGAACTGCCCCCCTTTTTTTTTGATTGCAAATAATTTCTCCAAAGGGAAAAAAGGTTTTACCGGGCCTATTCTGATTGCTGGGTTTTGCCGACCAATTAAAAATACTTTCAAATTTGGGAAATTTCTATTTCCCGGGAATTTCCAAAATCCTAATTCTTGAATTAGGGTATTGGAAAATGATTTTTGGGTTTTTTTTATTTTTTATTTTTGGGGGTTTTAGCTCTTTTTTTGTAATGTTTTTAAAGCCTTTAAAAAAGGTTTTTTTTTCATACTCCGCAAACCCACATTTTTTAATGATTTCCCCGCTGGGTTTTTTCCCGCCTTTTAAAACGAATCGGAATCAAGTTAGGGGCAAACCCCGCACGCCCCATTTTCCCCGGGACTGTGCCCCCACCTGGGGAGGGGCACAAACTTTTTCCCCCCCCTTATGAACGCAACCCCCCCCGACGGGAATCCCTTTTGGCGCAGCGCCGCTCTGCGCCTCAGGGCCCCCCACGCGCCCCACAAAACTGGCCCAGGCGGACTTTTTCCCCTAAAGGAAAGAGTGCACTAAACCCCCCGGGGGCCCCAATCCTAGCGCAGCGCCCAACGCGCCTAAATCCCGCACTTTTCGCCCCCACACTGCAGGCGCAGAGAACCTTTTCCCTGAATTAAAGCCCGCCACGCCCAAAATAAATCAGGGGCAATTCCCCCGGGAAAAAATTTCGGGAAAAGGGGCCTCCCCACTGGGGAGATTCATACCAGTCGCCCTTTGTGTTTAGACTGGGGGGGGTTCCCACAGAGGATTGACATATCAGCTCTGCTATTCTAAGCCCATCCTGATAGAGTTTTTTAAAAAACTGCAAGGGTTTTTTAACCCCCAGTGCCCACTTCTACAAGTTTTAAACGGTTTCATTCACACCGCTGATTTAGATGCTGAAAATTTTAGTGCGGAGTCCGTGTTGAATCCTGGTCTAAAATTTCAGACAAGGATTTGCATTTTCAGATGAGAAATTTTATTTGGGTTTTCAAGGGAATTTTTAAGCGTTTTCCCGCAAATTTTATGTTTAAAAAATCTTTCAAAAACAAGTCAAATTTTCAATAAGTGCCTTTAAAATGTGCCAAAACCCATTCCTAAAATCCCCCCCCTATGGACACATCACCCCCCTCCCAAAGGGCGCTATAAACTTAAAAGTTCCCCGTTTGATCCCCCCCTGGAAAAGGGTGCCAGCACTGGTTTTTCTAAAACTACAACCTGGCCCTTCTTTTTAAATCAGCCTGTAAAAAGCCATAAAAAACGCCCCTGAATTCAAAGTGAAATCAAGAAAACAAGACGAATCAATGCAGTGAGACAACCCCTTTAAGGGGGCATCCATGCGACGAGTACATTTTATTTGTTATATTTTGCTGTCAAAAACCGCAAGGTCAAATTTTTCACATGCATTGAATGTGGATTTATGATCATTTTATTTCCGGTGGATCTTACAGATAAGAAAGAGAAAGCAAGTTTACCATCTCGGCCACTCCTGCAGCCTGTTAGAGCAGATAGATGGGGCAGGTAACTAGGAAAGCTTGTGTACAGAAGCAAAAGATAAGAACTGCTCTAGCTTTGAAGAAAAGCAGAATCAGAATAGCAATGTATTTAGTAATAGTCTTTATTTATCTTTGCCTACATGTCTAAAGCTAATCAATGAAACGGAAATACCCCTTTAAGGTTGGAGTAGAGAAGGGGTTGGGGTTAGGGTTGAGGTCTTTCTTTGAGTTCAGGTTAGGGTTGCTGTTGGAATTACTGTTGTGATTGGATTTGAGCTACCATGTTGTTCAGGTTTATAGAAAAAAGCAAAAAATGTCCTGCACACACCCACATGTAATGTCTTTTCAAAACTTATCAGAAAAAAGAAAAAGTCCTCCAGTCATGTCCCAATGCAAGGAAAATCCACCGAATAACAGATATAATCCCAAGGAGATTTCAAAAGTATAGTTTCTTCCAACACCAGGAAAATTAAAACAATGAACTTTATTCACATGAAATTAAAAACATATGGCTCTCATCACCTGACGCGTTTTGAGCAGTAGAGCTACTGCTCGAAATGCGTTAACAGGTGAGAGCAACAAGCCATAACTCGTCAGGGGATGACAGCCATGGTTCAGGTTTACCTTGATTTTTGTAGAGGCACATTACTGCTTTAGGTGCTTTCCATAAACCAGAAGACATTCAGAATTTTTTCCCCCGTAGACTTAAGTGGTATTCTTGTTCAGGACATCCTGAAGTTTAAATATTTTGGACTAAGTGTACTAAACTTGAATAGAGAGCCTTTTATGCAACACTAGTATCCAAGACCGTCTTATCTATTGGGTACAATACAAAATTTTACAGTGCCACACTAGCATAGGGGCCATAGGTGGTATATGTATGTCCAAAGGGGCCCTGATCCTGCTTATTTAACTTTTAGTGTGTTTTTATGTTCATGATGGAGCAGAGAGCCATCGACTCTAGCCATTATTCCTATAGCCCGCAGGCTGCCTGCAAGATTTTAGGGGTGGCAGGCTCAGACTGGCCAGAGGAGAGCAGGGGAAACCCACAGTGGACCTCTAGCTAATGATAAATCCTATATTCCCCTTGTCTAACAGAGGGATAATTGCCCCGAAAGGGACGGCCCCTCTTTAATATCAGCCTAAAGAAAAATAATCTCCGGACTGGTTAAGCCCTAATAACTCAGGTGGCCTTGCATCAGTGCCGTTGGGTGTTACCTTACACCAACAGTGGCATGATATACTTAAGGTATGTTTCCTAGGTCACCGATGTGCATCAACATTGTATTATTAACTCAGTCACCTGAGGAACCCTTCTTTCAGTAGAGAGAGGGGAAACATGTCAAGACTTTTTTCTGTTTATTATTTTTGTTGGAGCTATTAGGGCATTACCAGTCCAGAGGTTACTTTCCTTTAGGTTGATATTAAATTGGGGGCGTCCCTATCGGGGCAACTACCCCACTGTTAGGTAGGGGGAGTGTAGGATTTACCATTACTGTAGCCATCAACATTGGCCCTTCCTTTTTATGGCATAAGGAATGCCGACACTAGATCCACTTGCTGGAAGCACCTTGGACGGATCTGTATGGGGACAACTGAGTTGCCACCACTCTACAAACCGTGAGTTGGCCTTATGTTGGTGTAATCCATTAACAGGCATCTGTATTTGCAAGTGTTGTGGTTATTAAGTGATTCATTTATCTATATTATGGTTTCAATGTTTTAGATTAGGTGTTATGTATGCATAGTATGCGGTGAACCACCTAGGGCAACATGTATGAATGGGTCAGTCTCCCTTTTCTGGCGTTAAATGCACCAAAAGTGAACCTGTTTGGTGCACTGTGAACCAGACCCGACACTTTATAATGCCGCAAAGATGTGGGCGTTCTGCGCACTATTCGACACATATACACTACCGTTCAAAAGTTTGGGGTCACTTAGAAATTTCCTTATTTTTGAAAGAAAAGCACTGTTTTTTTTTCAATGAAGCTAACATTAAATGAATCAGAAATACACTCTATACATTGTAATGTGGTAAATGACTATTCTAGCTGCAAACGTCTGGTTGTTAATGCAATATCTACATAGGTCTATAGAGGCCCATTTCCAACAACCATCACTCCAGTGTTCTAATGGTACATTGTGTTTGCTAACTGTTTAAGAAACCTATTGGATATTTTAAAAACCCTTGAAAACCCTTGTGCAAGTATGTTAGCACAGCTGAAAACTGTTTTGCTGATTAGAGAAGCTATAAAACTGACCTTCCTTTGAGCTAGTTGAGAATCTGGAGCATTACAATTGTTGGTTTGATTAAACTCGCAAAATGGCCAGAATATGAGAACTTTCATGTGAAACTCGACAGTCTATTCTTGTTCTGAGAGATGAAGGCTATTCCATGTGAGAGATTGCCAAGAAACTGAAGATTTCCTACAATGGTGTGTACTACTCCCTTCAGAGGAGAGCACAAACAGGCTCTAACCAGAGTAGAAAGAGAAGTGGGGTGCCCCGCTGCACAACTGAGCAACAAGATCAGTACATTAGAGCCTCTAGTTTGAGAAATCCATGCCTCATAGGTCCTCAACTGGCAGCTTCATTAAATAGTACCCGCAAAACGCCAATGTCAACGTCTACAGTGAAGAGGCGACTCTGGGATGCTGGACTTCAGGGCAGAGTGTTCAAGAAAAAGCCGTATCTGAGACTGGCTAATAAAAGGAAAAGATTAATATGGGCTAAAGGACACAGACATTGGACAGAGGGAGATTGGAAAAAAGTGTTATGGAGACGAATCGAAGTTTGAGGTGTTTGGATCACACAGAAGAACATTTGTGAGACTCAGAACAACTGAAAAGATGCTGGAAGAGTGCCTGACGCCGTCTGTCAAGCATGGTGGAGGTCATGTGATGGTCTGGGGTTGCTTTGGTGCTGGTAAAGTGGGAGATTTGTACAAGGTAAAAGGGATTTTGAATAGGGAAGGCTATCGCTCCATTTTGCAGCGCCATGCCATACCCTGTGGGGGAGCTTGACTGGAGCCAATTTCTTTTTTTAATCAATATATCTTTATAGACGTTTTGTAATAAGAAACCAACAAGATAACAGGTAACAAAAACAGTGTTACACCAGTAGAACATAACCAGATACAACAAATTTGCCATGTACATTTTCACTAGATATGATTATACCATATGAACGTGGAAAACCAGATAGAGTAAAGGTGAAATAAAAGCCTTCAAGAAACTGTGATAAGCAAGGTGGATAAAGAATGTCTACTCTGAGGAGGACTCGAAGAACATTCAGAGGTTATGCTATCCAAAAAAGGCTCTTAAATTACATGAAAGGGTGAATCTAGCCGAACCTTCCATTTAGCCCTCCTCTTAGCAATCAAATGGGGAGGGACAATCAGGCATGTTTCATTGTAAAATTGGGAATTGACTCTATGAACAACTTCCCTAAAGTGCAAAGGTACAGTGGATTTCCAATGTCAAGCAATTGTGAGGCGAGTCGCAATCAGTATGTGCTGTATCACTGTTTGGTGCGTTGGGGGAATGTCGTCAATTGTGAAATCCAACAAGGCTAGTTCTTGGGAGAGCACAAATCGGGCATGATAAAGCTCTTGGATAAGTCTTTCGGCCTGGAACCAAATGGGTTTGGCGATAGGGCACGACCACCACATGTGTGACAGTGAGCCGGCGGACCCACACCCTCTCCAACACATTCTAGAGGTGCCGGGGAAGATGTGCGCCGCTGATAGTGGGGTGAGATGCCATCTGAAATGTATTTTCCTAGCCATCTCCATATGGTTAATACAGTTAGAATGTTTGGGGACCGAGGCTGCTCCCAGCCACCAATCTTCTACTGAAAATGACCTGGATAATTCCGTTTCCCATTTAGTCATATATTCGAGTTTGGTGTCGGAATTATGCCAAAATAAAGTGGAATAAGCTGCTGAGAGACCCCTAGTCTGTCTACCAACCGAAAAAAGATAATGATAGTATGGTGTTTTAATCCGCGTTGCCGTAGATTGAGGTATGGCTGAGATAGCGTGGCGGATTTGGAGGTACATAAAAAATTGAGATCTGGGAATCTCGTACGTACGGGAGAGGTCTTCAAAGGATCTAAAAACGCCCTCTGTAAAAAGGTCTCCAATCACCCAAATCCCCTTGGCTATCCATTGGTCAAGAGGTACAGTAATAGCTGTTCCGTATAGAATGGACAATTGTCTCTTTTAATGGAAACCGCTCGCGTGTTTGCGACATATTGGTGCCATATTGGGATCAAGTGTTGTACAGTGAAAAGACTGTAGTGGGGATGTGGGAGGGGAGGGAATCCTTGTAGCAATACTAACAGGCGGTCCTTAATAGAGCCCGGGGAGACTGAGTCATCTTCTATACGGGCCCAGTGGTGAAAGGGGGGGGGATGACCAGAGATGTAGTACAGGTTCCAAGATTGAGGCTACATTGTAGAACTTCAAATTAGGAACAGCCAGACCCCCAAACTGCTTCTGTAAGTAGAGATATTGCCGCTTGAATCTCGTTTTTTATGAGCCCCAAATAAATCTCAAAAGTAGGGACTGGAGTTTGTTTAGAAGTGGAGTTGGGATCATAAAAGGAAGAGATTCTGGCTATATACAAAAACTTAGGAAGGAGTATCATCTTGACTAGATTAATTCTGGCTATCCAGGAAAGAGAAGATTGCTGCATTTTTGTAATATCTGCAGAAAGATTTTTAAACAAAATATCCCAATTAACTTCAATAGTTTTGGAGAGGTTCGGGAAGATTTGTACTCCCAAATATGTGATATAGGAGTGAGACCAGACAAAGTCATATTTGGAGAGGGCCGATGATACCAGGGGGTAGTTAAGTGGGAGGATTGTTGATTTGGAGATGTTTAATTTATAGTAGGAGACTTGAGAGTACGAACGTATGATGCCTATAAGAGCTGTGATAGAAGATTCTGTCTCTCTACACATTATTAATATGTCATCTGCGTATAAACTGTCTTTGTGAGGATACTGGCCTACCAGGATTGCCGATATCTGGGGGGACAAACGGATCATTTCTGCAAGGGGTTCGATTAAAGATTAAAGGGGAAAGTGGGCACCCTTGTCTGGTGCCATTTGTGATGTAAAATGATGGAGACATAAATCCTGATGAGAAGACTCTAGCTGTGGGGGTAGTATAAAGTGCTAAGATCGCTTGGAGTATAGAGCCAGAAAAGCCAAACTTAGTCAAAACTTCCTTCATATACGTCCAATTGATACGATCAAATGCTTTTTCTCCGTCAAGCGAGATAAAAGCAGCCGGGACCTTATCTTTTTAAATTATCTGCAGGACATAAAGCACTCTTCTAATCCCGTCTCGTGTTTGTCTAGATTTGATGAAACCCACTTGATCTGGCTTAATGAGGTTCGGGAGTATCTCATTCAGCCTATTAGCCAGAATTTTTGAGAATAGCTTGATGTCGCGGTTAAGAAGATAAATAGATCTATAGTTCGAGACTAAGTCCTGAGGCTTTCCTGGCTTAGGAATTGTGACTATTGTGGCCGAAAGCATTTCTGTCGGAGGAGGTGATCCTGCTAAGAAGGAATTAAAAATACGCAGGATGTGTAGGGATAAGACTGAAGTGAAAAGTTTGTAATATTCGTTATTGTGTCCATCGGGGCCAGGAGATTTGTTGAGTTTTGCTTGGTTAATCATTTTCTCTAATTCTTGTTGGGGTGTTTAGGAGTTCCAGTTGTTCCCTAGTTACAGTAGGAAGACTCAAACTGCTCAGGAATGATTGAACAAGATGGGAGGAAACTGAAGGCAGGGAGGGGTCATCGTTAAGGTTGTACAGGGCCTTATAGTAATGAGCGAAGGACTCTACTATGTGTTGAGGGTCGCACACTTTCTGGGTACCAGATGTCAGGAATGCAATTCTGGATCGGGATTGGAGTTGTTTAACTTTCCGGGCTAAGAGCTTCCCAGGGCGATCTCCATGGACATAGAAATCCCATTTTAATCTGGCTAAGGAAGCTTCATATTTATGGAGACACAAAATTTTTAGTTTCTGTTTTAAAGCAAATAACTCATCCAACACTTTCTGGGAAGGAGATTTTTTGGCAAGCTGATCCTGAATGCTAATTTTCTTTAACAAATCATCTAGTTCCTGTTCCCTCTTTCGTTTCTCCCTGGAAGCAATCTTAATGAAGACTCCTCTAATCACCGCCTTATGGGCGCACCAGATTGTAGCAGGAGAGGTGACTGAGGGGAGGTTAAGATCGAAGTATTCTTGCAGCGATGTCTGTAACTCCTGGGCAATTGAAGTTGACTTGAGAAGAAATTTGTTCAATCTCCAAGGAGAGTATGGAGGGGGGGGAGGTCATCTTGTAAGGTAAGAAATATCGGTGCGTGATCTGACCATGATCTGTGCCCAATCTCTGAGGAAGACACCCTGGACAAAGCACGCCTATTTGTGAGGAAGAAGTCTATGCGGGAAAAAGATTGTTTAGGGGCAGAGAAGAAGGTGTAATCAATATTGGTAGGAATGTAATAGCGCCAAGGGTCGTGTAATTGTTCTTCATTCAGAAGCAGTTGTAGGTTCTGTACATTTCTAGAGGAGTGTGATTTATCTAGGAGGGGATCGTTTACCAAGTGTTAAAAGTCTCAAAAATAATCAAATTCATCGACTTTTGAGACGATTGGCCTTATTCAGGACCTGGGAAATGAACCTTTGCTGGCGTTTATTGGGCACATAAAGAGCAACCAGAGTTTATGCAGTGGAATTTAGAGTACATTGTAGGATGACATATCTTCCTTTCTCATCTAAAATGGACTGTTTGAGTGTAAAAGTAACAGAGTCTTTTATGAAAACCGCGACTCTCGCTTTTTTATTGGGTGCCGAACATTGGAATGCTACAGGGAATTTTCTATGGTTTAATTTAAAGGAATCCCGTTCCATGAGATGGGTCTCCTGAATGCAGATCAAGTCTGCCTTGGATTTCAGCACGTCCCTCCAGAAACATTGTGATCTTTTGAAGGGGCGAATTATGCCAATTACATAGAGATGGATCTTAACCCCCATGTTCAACATACAAGGGACTCGTTGGAATCAAGGCACCTATGCAAACAAAGTTCCCAGAGTGAGAAGTAGATGGCACATGTAGAGACCTTGTCAAGAGATACATGGCAAAAAACAAGCTAGCTGCAAAACATACTAAAAATACCAAAAAAACAGACCAGTTGTGGAAATGAATATACCACGGGGGAGTAAGTCTGTTAGCAGGACCAAACTCAGAGCCTACAGGGTGGTCAAACTCTGAGTGTAACAGTGGAGGAGGGGGGATCAGAGCTGATGTGAGGAAGAGATGTAGTCTGGGTAGTCTGCAGCTCTGGTCAGTCATAAAGGGCAGGTCCCGATCTGCGATGCTTTTTTTTCTTAGGACCATAATGGCGTGATCCACTTATGGGCGAAAATCCGTTTGACTTTTCATTTGGGGTCGTAGTTGGAGTGTTGAAGCAAGTCCCAAGAAATCAGGACGTCCCTTGCCATCAGTGTGTTGTGGCAAAATCGTGGTCGAGTTATCTCTTGTGTAATGTTCAAATTTTACTGGAAGAAAGCCCCAGTGATAACATTCATTCCTTGGATTGTGTGCCGTGTGTGGATCTTTGTGTTATGAGCGATTCTTCCTTCTCGCATGGTGACCAGCGACAGTCTGGCGGAAGATTATGAGAGTAGATACCCGGAAAGTGGTCCGGCAGAGGAGGGGTTTTCCGCAATGCTCTAAGGAGAATTCATCCTTGAGCGGAAGAAATGATCTTGCGATGATATCTCTAGGGAGCAGGGGTTGTAGATTTCTAGTTTTGGACAGACGATGGATACGATATACTGTCAGATCCAATTTGGGAAGCATTGGGTATAAGTACTAAGGCCATGAGGTCGGTAAGGAAGGGAAGAAGTGAGTCCTGAGTGACTGATTCTGGGATTCCCCTGATACGGATATCATTCTTGCGCGATCGGTCTTCCAGGTCTAGTAGTTTGGAGGAAAGTCTCTGGACTTCGTCTTCTAAGGCTGAGTTCGTGTCAATAAGGAGGTTATGGGGTGGGGGGTGTTTGTTGGGGGGGGCTTTTGAGTTTGTAAATTCAGACATTTTCTTTTCCAAGTGGTCGGTTCTGGAAACTAGAGATTGTATATCCGACCGGAACTCCGCCATCATGCTCTTAAAGTCGGATTGGAGGTTTTCTTTAAATGAGGAGAACAAGCGTTGTAATATTGAAGTGAGTTGGCAGGTAGAATCTTGTGAATCCATGTCGGCAGTGTTTGAGATGAGAGGAGTGGAGGAGAGAGGTGGGAACACAATACGCCTCTCTGCAGAAGGAGGTTGTGAAGAGGACTGCAGAAAAAATTCTGTTAATTTTGTGGGTTTAGCTTTGGTTTTTCGTTTGCTGGTGCCGCCCATTCGGCCAGGTCCACCAACCCACTCTTAGGGCTGATATGGTCGGTAGAAAAGGACTGTGTCCTAATATTAGATGTGGGAAGATGTTTAGGCAAGGTCTCTAAGATAAATAGAGGTTTTTTTTTGGGGGGGGGAGTGAAGGGGGTTCAAGAGAAAGTGGAGGGGTTATTGGGAAAAGGTGCACCTCGTGATAAGGAATAAAGTCACTTGCTGGCGTAGCTTACATATAAACAAATGAGTTCCACTCTAAAAGGATGATTGGTGATGCAGACTAGTGAAGATGAGCTTATGGTTGACAGTCCCTCAGAGAGGAGAACCAGATGACTGAATGTCCAAAACAGCAGTATCAGGGACTTATATGAGCCAGAGCAGGAGCCAGCTCTTGGACAATGCCAGCTAAAATGGTTATACGTCCCTGGGAGTGGAGCAGGAAATCTATGTAGCCACAAAATGGCCGCGGCCTCGTGTTTGGCCCTGTAGGTGGGGAAATGGCACCTGAACTAATGATGAGGAGGACCGGGAATGGTAACCCCGATTTCAGGTCAGGTCAGCTAGGTAGAAATAGCAGGCAATTCATTATAAATAAATTTTGCTGCTACCCATATATTCAATTACCCGGGGCCCTCATTAATTACAAGGACGTCGAAGGCACTTTATACCTGCTTTAGCAGCTCTTGCTTTGCCGCGAGACAGGTCCGTGATGAGCCGGTACTCTGGGTCAGAAGCCCCATACGCGCTAGCCACTCAGAAGCACGCCAGAGAGGGGAGCGACAGCTGATCTGATGGAAGGACCTTTAATCCGCACACGACTTTGAGCTCTGCAGCCGCCCTGAGCTCCGCTGCACCAGATCGAACGGCCGGGACAGCTCCAGGGAAGTGAGTGTGTGTGTGAGGACACGTATGCTTCGCAGACCAAGGGACGGGGACGAGCCTCGCAGGTGTCCGCACCTCAACGTCCAGTAAGCTGTCGTGGAGGGAGGCCTGACAGAAGACTGGGGTAGGTGCTACGAAAGCATAGTTATAATGTGGAGTCTATAAGGCCTCTGAGTACAGCAATATTCAGCTGAAGCTTGTAATGGTGTCGGGATCATTGCGGCCAGCGACTTAAGTCTCCGGAGGCTCCGTCCAGCCCAGGGTTTTTGTGGATTTAGCCAGCTATCAGCAACAGGTGAATTGTGCTGAAGGTCCAGAGTGGTTCTGTGACAAACTATAGCAGAACAAGGCTTAGTAATACCGATTTAGTTTGGATCCCCACGGAGCTCCTCTCTCGGACGTCTTACTCCATGCTGGTCCAGGCCAAGTCCCAGACTGGAGCCAATTTCATCCTGCAACAAGACAATGACCCAAACCCACCTCCAAATGATGCAAGAACTATTTAGGGAAGAAGCAGGCAGCTGGTATTCTTCTGTTAATGGAGGGGCACGGGCAGTCACCAGTTCTCAACCATCGAGCTGTTGTGGTAGCCGCTTGGGTACCGTATGGTTCGCTAAAAGTGCTCCATCAGCCAATCAAACTTGTGGGAGGGGTTCTTGAAGGCATGGGGTGAATTTCTCCAGATTATCTGTCAGAATTTAACAGCTAGAGGCCAAAGCTCTGCAATGCTGGAATTGCTGCATGAAAGTGAGGTTCTCTGACAAGATAAAGCAAAATAAATAATTAAAAAATCATTTTGATACCTTGTCAAATCTGGGACAATTTTCTATTACTTTGAAACTCTTATGATTAAATATAAAGTATGAGTTTTCAGGGAAAACTGGGTGGGTAACCCCAAAATTTTGAACGGTAGTGTATGACTGCGGTCGGCATAACTAGGCGCATTACTGCTCGAACAGGCAGACCTATTTCAATGTGGTCTGCCTGAGCCTGAGTAGTTGTAATGGAACAAGAATTTGTAAAAATGTCTATTTTTTTCTCAGTGTAAAATAATAAAAAAAAGTAATTTATGATAATTATCAAACTATATAAAATGTAATTATATTAATTTAATAATAAATTATATAAAATAAAAGTAATATAAAATTATATAAGATCCCAAAAATATAAAATTATATTATATGTAATAAAATTATCTTAAATTAATATAATCTAAAATTAATTTTAAATATAAAATAACACTGACCTACATTTTTCTGAACACAAATTAACCTATACTATATAAAAGTATAGAAAAAAAAGTTATTTTGCAGGCAGAGTTTAGAATGATATAAAATATTAAAATCTTTTAGTATGTTTGTATGTATTTTTTTGTCACATTTTGCCCCACTTTGAATTTCTTTTTGGGTTTCCGTATATTCTAGACCCCATTACAAAGTCATCTGTCCCACAAAAAAAAGCCCTCAACTCATGTGCTGGAAGAATAAAAAAGTTATTGCTTTCACAAGGCGAGGAGGGAAAAAAACAACAACTTAGAGCCATATTATTATGGGGGGGCGTCCATCAAAGGGGGGGGTTTAAAAATAAGAAAAGCAACTCATAAAACTTTTTTTAGCAGCCATTGTAGAATTCGGGCATTCATCAGTATATATGTTTGGTGCATTACTATTGTGCCAAAGTACCACAGCGCGCCAAACACATATGCTAGGCACGTCGAAACTTAGGCACCATTTAAAGTTCATCACTTTCATATTTTAAAGTGCATTTTACGCAAAAAATGGCCTCAACGTACCAAGTTTCATACATGTCGCCCATAATGTGGTACTGATTTTGCAGATATTTGTTTCATTTCAGTCAAACTGGGAAACTAAGGGTAACCCCAATAGGGTTAAAAAGCTTTATTTACAAGGGGTCAAAAGTCCCAAGACACCCTTTTATTTCAGACATGAAAGAGAAAATTACATTCTTATTATCCCAGCAAGTAATGGGGGAGAGGGCAAAATTTTTGGGTTGTCCAGAACATGGTCGCCATCTTGAAAGCTGCCATATTGGATCAAGGGCAAGATTTTCCAAAGAGAAAGTTGATCATGTAGCCTATCAAAGAATATCTTTTCTGGGGTGGTTTTTTAAGTTGCAGCTGTGATTGGCGGGTTGTTTTCCAAAACTAGAATCACCTCAATCCTCTCTTCTTTCATTAATTCCATTCAGTTGATGTTGGTAACTTTTGAACCCAAAGAAGTATTAAAAATCTGATTGTGGCAATTGATTTCTGACACACTTCTGGTTTTCTTTGATAGGCTACATGACCACCTTTGCACTGGAAAAACTTGACCTTGATCCTAGAGAGCTATGAATTACTTCCATCTCCCCTGACACGTATTGAACACCAGGGGAAAAAAGGGACATGACTTTCTTCCTACGTTTATGACCGGAGATTAAAAAATGAATGGGGGCCCGGCCCCCCCCTGAGCTTTAGGAGTACGCGCTGGCCATCGCTTACTTCTAAAGCGTCCAATGTCTTGAGGCGTGCATAGGTATACGAAGCAAGACACCATGTAACAACCCAAGGGTTTTTTCACACGGACTGTGGGTTTGGGAACAGCTACATTTTGTTTATTCATAAGATCATATGGTGATTTATAAAAGTAAGTATTTTTTGCTTTTCGCTTTTTGGGGGCCACAAGGATCCGCTGTTAAAGGGGATTTGGTGAGAAATTTAAAAAAATGTACAAGGGACAAAGGCAGCACCTCTTGGAAAAAAGCAGGGAAAAGACCAAAGTCGGAGGGGCGCCTTGGTTGGGGACTCGTTTTCCTGATTTCTTTTCCCCTAAACTGTGACTGCCGAGAATGGGAGGAGAGGTTTGGAATCTACAGATCTGTTGCAAGTGCCTTTGAAAAAAGAACCCCCGCGGGACAGAAGGGAAACTTTCTGTAAAAAACCTCCAACAGAGGGGACTTCCCCCTCAACTTAACTGCCCGGCCAAAACCCCCAAAAGGACACCCGGGTCAAACACATGAAACCAAAACAAATCCAAACCCAAAGGGCACTGTAATTGGGCTTCCGCCGGTTTTAGGGAAATTCTGCCCCCCTCAACCGGCCCAAACCCATGGGGGAGGCGGGGAGCGGTGTTAGGCCAGCGTTCGCCACTTTCGGCGCGCCCCGCATGAAGGGCGGGGAAAGGGGGCGGTGTGGGCGCGTGTAGCGTTCTGGGGGGGGGAAGGGCCCCCCGTTTTAAAAACTTTCCCAGGAAGTACGATGCGGTTGGCAAAAGTTGCGGCGCAAAAACAGCGCCGGCATCCAACATCAAACCGGTTAATTTTTTCTAAAAGCTGCGGGTGGAGGCGAAGTGAAACCCAGAACGGAAAAGCGAGGGAAGCTAGAAGACACTACACAAATCTCGGCGGCCCCGCTCCGTGCGGCAGGATATGATCCGAAAAAAGCCTTTATAAAGGGGAAAACATTGTCAGAAAAAAAGCCAACCTCAAATTAAAAAAAAAATAAAAAAAAAACACTTTCCAAAATCTATAACGGGGCAATATCCGAATAGGATATTGGAAATTGCCGGGAAAAAAAAAATTTAAAAATTCTAAACCCTTTTCTCTTTGGTCGGCAAAAACCGGGCCAAAACCAGAAAAGGACAAAACGGGAAAAACCATTAAAACTCAACGGACATTTCAAAATACAAAAAAAAATGCAGAAAAGAGCTTTTGGGAGAGCTAGGGGGGGGGCTTGGCTACTCGCCCCAAATCAAAATGGGAGGAGCGAAAAAGGGCCCCACTACAATTTGGGTTTTTCGCCCCCACCCTCACCAAAAACCCAACCTGCCCTAAAAACCAAAGTCACTAATGACCTAGTAACTCCCCAAAAAGCCTCATCCCCACAACTCCTGGCTCCCCCTCTAGACCGGGTCCCTCCCCTTTGACACTGCCCGACCATTCCCCCTTTCCCCAACAGAAAATCCTCTCCCTCCCTGGGGATCACAGATTTGGGCCCCTTTCCCGGGGGATCCCCCGTACCTCACGATCGCAACTTTAAAGCGTCTCCCCTTTCCCTTTCTCCCCCTCCCCACCCCCCGGGCCTTTCCTTCTCTTGTTGGTGTCCCACAAGGGTATCCGGGGTCCACTACCCCTTCCCTTTTAATCAACACTTTTGGGCCCCTTCGTCAGCTCAAGCATCACAGGGGGGGCTTTCTTTAAACCCCTGAAAAGCTGATGATCCCCAACTCTACATCTCGGCCCGGATGTCACTTTCTCAAGTCCCCCCCGGACCCTGACTGCCCGTCCCCTTTTTCCTCCTTCTTCTCTCACTCTCCTAAAACTAAACGGGGAGAAAACTGAACCATCACCCTTTCCACCTTCCAACTCAAACCCCGCCCCTAAACTCTCTATTCCCGCAACGGCTCACACTTTTAAACCCTTCCCCAAAAAAGGCCCCGCTGTCCTTGGGGTTTTAAACCAAAACTCCGCTCTATTTTTCAAAACCGCACACCCAAAACCCCTCGCCTCTGCCTGCCGCCTCCCCCCTTAAAAAACCCTCCTCCCCGAAATCCGCTCATTTTTTTCCTAAAACTATTACACCGAAAAAAAATGCTGGTCCAGCCCCTTGTCATTTTCCCGCCAACTACTGAAACCACCCTTTTCCCCTCTGTGGCCTCCCACTAGCCCCCCCTTCCGCTCCCCTTTCCCAACCACCCTTTAAAAACTCTGCCCCCCGTTTTAATCCCCCCTCCTCTCCTGGGCCTCTCCTCCCCCCTTTTCCCCCCTTCAGGCCAACCCCTTTTCCCGGGTTCCCCCTTTTGGGCCCCAGGGGGGAAAATTAAATTTTCCCCAAGCTACTAACCTGACATAAAAGGGGCTCACCCCCACAAACCCCCCTTTTCCCCCTCCAAACCCCGGCCCAAAATTCCAGGTATTTTCCCCCCCAAGGGCAATCTCCCCCCCCCCCCCCCCCCAAAAAAACTGGGCCCCCGGGACCTTCACCTCTCCCCTCCCCCCTTATCACCCCCTCACACACCCGTCCCCCAAAGCCCTTCCACTCGTGTTTACCCCCCCACACATGAACCCTCATTTCCCCAACCCCCCCCATCAGACCCCTCCCCCCCCCCCTCTCCCCAAAACTTCAAAAATAACCTGAAAACCCATTTCTTCAGGCTTGCCTATAACCTACACAAAACCTTGTCACTACTTCCTCCACAGACATGTCTGCCCCTCCCCCGTCTTTTTCCCCCTCCTTGTAGATTGTAGCCCTCGCGGTAGGGTCCCTCTCCCCCCCCCCGCGTGCCAATTGTCATTTTCTTTTTTTCTTTGTACCGTTTGACTATGTATTGTATGTAACCCCTCGTTTTGTACAGCCCCCGGAATAAAAGGCGCTTTAAAATAAAAATAAAATAAAATAAATATCCAATGAAAGTTTGGACCAATCAAATAAAAGGGCAGGCAGTTAAAAATACAGTAAAAAGACAGAAAAAGCGATTGGCTGAGCTAGCGGGGCTTGGTTTACCCAGCCAATCAAACCGAGCTACTTTCCCATTGTGTCTAGGGGAAGACGGCCAATGAATTCGGCCCCGCGCCGTGCGGCATTTGAGTATGAATAAAAAAATTTTTTTTTTAAGTGTAAAATATTCTCAAAAAGAGCAAAAACCTTTTATAAACATACAGAAAAAATCCCTAACAACGCTTTTGTCGCCGAGCCCGGCGCTATATAGGGAATTAAATAGAAGAATTCCGGAAATACAGAAATTTAAATTGGGAAGCGTTCTCATTGGTGGCAAAGCCACCCAATAAAAATTGGGGCAACAAAGCCCCTTATACCCAGGGGAAAATTTTGAAAAATCAGAATGGGAGCGACAGTGGCCCATTCTAACCAAAGAAGGAGTAAAAAACCAATCAGAAAGGAGCAACAAAGCCCATTATTCCCATGGAGAAGTTTTAAAATAAAAAAAAAGGCGGGAAGTTAAAAACAAAAAAAAAGCAGAAAAGAACTGATTGGCTGAGCTAGCAGGGGTTGGGCTTCCCACCAATCAGGGGCCGACTACTTCTCCCATTGTAGCAGGAAGATCGGTGCCTGAAAAACCGGCGCCAGCGCCCCTGCGGCATGGGGTATGAAAAAAAAACATTTTTTAATGTAAAACAATTTTTCAATAAAGGCTGAAAACCTTTTCTAAAAATAAATCAGTTAAAACCCCCAAAACAACGCGTTTGTCGCCGAGACCGGGCTACATAGGGATTGCAATAAAAAGAATCGCCGGGGAAAAACGTAATTTAAAATTTTTTTAAGCCTTTCTCATTGGCGAAAAAAAAACCGCCAATCAGAAAGGGGCGACGTGGGCCCAAAAACCTATGGAGGAGTATTTACCAACAGGGAAAAGGGTGAAAACAGTGGGCCCAATTTTAACAAGGAGAAAAATTCCAACATATCAAAAGGCGGGACAGTTCAAAATACAGTAAAAAGGCAGAAACGAGCTGATTGGTTGAAGCGGCGGGGGCTCGTCCAGCTTAGCCAATCAGAGCGCAAGCTCCTTTCTCATTAGAGTTCTATGGGGAAAGAAATCCCGAGCGAGCTCTTGTGATTTGCTAAGTTAAAAAGAGCCAGGGTTTTATTTGGACCAATGGGAGAGCGAGCGATGCTCCTATGGGTTTTCTAATGCAATCTGAAATTAAATGTACATGCCGAAATCAAATGATAAAACTGCCGAAGTTGCCCCGATGTGTATATAAAATGAATAATAATATGGGGTAAAGAAAAAAAAAAATATTAAATTCAAAAAATCCTGTTATTTCTTTATTTTCGTTAGCCAAGGAAATCAATATATGGGTGCAATGAAAAAAAAGGGAAATAAACAAGATTTTATTGATTTAAATATTTTTATCCAAAATTCTTGAATTAGGATATTTGGAAAAGTGATTTTGTTTTATGTATTTATATTTTTGAGGTTTGAGCTCTTTTTCTGGGAATGTTGAACGCCTTTATAAAGGCGATTTTTGATTCATACTCCGCACGGACATCTTTCATGATTTCTCGCTGTTTTCCAGCCTGTCTCGCATCGGAACAGATTTTCGGTGCAGTCCCGCACAGCGCCTAAGTCCTACACTGCACCCCACACAATGACAAGGCGCAGGGAACTTTTCCCCGAGTGCACCTCCTCGGATGGCGAATCTCAGTCGCAGCGCCGCACTGCGCCTAAGTCCCCGCACTGCGCCCCACACACTGGCGAGGCGCGGCGGACTTTTCCCCGCATGTATGATCGCACTACCTCCGGCGGCGAATCTCAGGCGCAGCCCCGCACTGCGCCTAAGTCCCGCACTGCGCCTAACACACTGGCGAGGCTCGGCGAGCTTCATACATGTCGCCCTATGTGCAGACCTGTAGTTAGTCTAGTTAGGGCAGATTTTGTGTCAGGCCCTAAGTATTCTTTCAAGTACGTTTTTTTGTTTAGGAACATTGGAGAAAGCTTCTCCCAATACTGCTTCTCCTGCAATTGGTTCGTGTGTAAGAAATTCCGTATGTTATGTATATTTTCTGGGAATAGCAGGTAGAGCTGGTTAAGTTGTAAGCTGCTGTGCTACACCGCGAGTGCACCCTTGAACTACATCACACACAAGAGTATTAAAAGGTAAAGGGTGTTTTGCCTTTCCGAACCCCATGGGTAGGTAAACTTATCGTGCAGTCACAACTTTGTACACGTGTGTCTGGGGAATTTGTTGACCATACTTTCCTGATAAGTCCAGTAAATTATACTGTTGTTGAACTGGTGTTGGAGTCGTATTCTTCATCCGTGACTTTGCTGTATTCCAGGAAGCCTGCCTCGGTGCTCGGCTTAAAACTTGGCACAGTCGGCAGGATACAGTGATCGGTATGGATGGGGATGCAACGGGAGATCTTCCCCCGGCATCAATGGCGCCGGCCTAGAGCTAAGTACAGAGTGCCCCCACAATGCCCGCCCAAGTGAGTTATATCCCTTTAGAGCCGCTATGACAATCCCTCCCCAAATTTGACGGAAAAATCATGACGCTGCAGGACTGGAAGGAAAAAGTGTGTAGTGCAGTTCAAATATGTAACCTAGCTCCAGAACTGGGAGCGAAGATAGCTTTGGGGGCCTTAGAGGGGGATGTTAGATGGACAGTGATGGCACGGTCTGAGTCCGAGAGAACACGCTGGAGAAAATATTTTCCTTGCTGAAAGGAGCCCAAAGGGGGCATACCAAGATGGTGCACCTGTGAAGCTACTTCTTCAACCGGCCGCAAAGAGAGGGTGAGACCCTCATGCAGTACTCCAGTACCCTACAAGAAACATTGAATGATATAAGGCGGTGAGACCCAGTGGCCATGGGGTCCTTCTGAGAGGTGGATAAGTTACTAAGAGATCAGTTCATTGTGGGACTGTACAATAAATCCTTACAGGACAAACTGCAAGAGATGACCCGAATGTCGGCTGCCCTGACATTTTAAAGTGTTTACCATTATGGGCATGGGTTCTTTTTCCTTCTCTATGGTGCCTAAGTAAAGGCCTTGAGTAGTGCCCAAGCAAGCAGAATACCAGGAGACTCAGAGTCTTTGACGGATGTGGTCCAGGCTTTGCAGACAGAGTTGAGAGACAGATGAAGGAGGAATGGCTACAAGCTCCAGAAATGACCTCAGCTTCCCGCAGCACCCCTTTCAGAATAACTCCACCGTGGAGTCCCACCGCAATCTTGGGGACCCCTCTGCTGGGCTTGCCAACAGTACAGCCATATCACCAGAGAGTGTCTTGAAGGTGTAGGGGCAGAGCCGGGGTTAAACTACCAACCACTGCAGTAGCTGGGCGTTCTGTGGCGGAACAACAGAAGCTAAAGCCCATGCATGAGGAGCAGGATCTCTATGCCAGCAGTCCCGTAATGGAAGCCAAGTTAGAAGGCCAGAAAATATGCTGTCTAGTTGATACAGGTATGAGGAGGGGAACTTTCCAGCTCCTTTCCCATAATGCCTTGTGATAGTTGATACAGGGTCAGAGTGCACCCTGACGCCCTTGGAGTTCTTTGAGAAACACTTCAGGCACATGATGGAGCCGGAAGATGGCAGCATCATTAGGCTGATGGTGGCCAATAATGGTGAGATGGACTTGCAAGGGATAGTCTGGAGGCAGGTCCGACTGTTTGGACAAGACATTGGCAAGAAGGAAGTCGTGCTGGTGAATCATCCATCCCGGAGGGGAATGGATGTGTCACTGGTTATGAATGTGCTCAGAGGCCTGGATCATCATCTCTATGTTCAAGAGGGGCCAAGATATTGGCACGGCCACCACGTACCGGCCAACTCAGAAGGTCCTACAACAGATGGTGTGGAGCTGCAGTCTGCGGAAGAGCCCCACATCTGGTCGGCCCATTGGGCATGTGAAGGTGCTGTCGAAAGCCCTGATCAAGATCCCGCCACGACACAAACAAATATTGATGTTGCCGGTGGGAGCCGGACAGGAGTTGAATGGGCTGGAAGTCTTGATTGAACCAATCTCACAGGAAGCGTAACGGGACCGTCCACTGGTAGCTCGGGACCTTTCCACCATTAAAAATGGGTGTGTACCTATGAGATACCTCAATGTCATGGACAGCAAATTGACCGTTCCCGAGAATATCCTGTTAGCTGAAGTCTATGTTTCCGGAGAAGACATCTTCCGGCGACAGGACTTCATGCTGTTGCCCGACAAGAGGTCATCCTGGACCTATGCAGTAGGGGTCTGACAGAGTGAGCCTCTGACAGTGGAATAGAATGGCCCAAATGGGGGTTGACCGCAGGGCCCTGACTCCGGAGCAACAACAGCTGCTGGAAGATACCCTTTGGGAATTTCAGGAGATGTTCTCGAGATGAAGACTTCGGGTTTGCTTCTACTATTGAGCACGAAATCCCTATGGATGATGCTATGTCCATCAGAGAACGGTATCGGAAAATCCCACCCAAGATGTACCAGGAAGTGAAAGATATGGTGGCCAGCATGCTAGAGAAATGGGTGGTCCAAGAGAGTCAAAGTCCCTGGGCTGCTCCTGTGGTCTTGGTGCAGAAAAAAGATGAAAGTCTCAAGTTCTGTGTAGATTACCGAAAACTGAATGCCCAGACTTTTGTGATGCCTATCCTCTCCCGCAGATTGAGAAATCGTTGTCCGCTCTAGGTCATGCAAAGTTCTTCTCAACTCTTGACTTGGCCAGTGGATACTGTCAGGTGTCAGTGGCTAAGAGGGGTAGGTCAAAAAAAGCCTTTATTCTACCTATGGGGCTTTATGAGTTCAATCGGATGCCGATTGGTCTATCTAATGCACCATGGTCATTCCAGCGGTTGATGGAGCACTGTCTGGGAGATCTTAACTTTGAGTTGTTGCTGATCGATCTGGACGATGTAGTAGTGTTTGGGAACTCCTTTGAAGACCATCTTCAGAAACTGCAGCAGGTCCTGGAATGACTACAGGACCACGGTCTCAAGATCGAGCCTAAGAAGTGTTAACTCTTCCCAACAGCGGATATAGTACTTAGGGCATGTGGTCACCTTGGAAGGGGTACAGCTGGCCCCCAGGGGTGGAGGCAGTTCAAAAGTGGCCTCAGCCGTGTACACTACGAGAGGTACAAGCATTCCTGGGACTGGCTGGATAGTACTGATGGTTTATACCCTGTTTCGAGCATCTGATAGTTCCCTTAAATGAGCTAGTGAGAAATAACCCTGGGGGCCCAAAGAATCGCTCTATTGAGGGAAGACCATGGCAGGAAAAGGCTTTTGAAGCGGTGACAGAGGCGCTGACATATGCTCCGATTCTGGCCTATGCGCAGTTCAATACTTCCTTTCTGTTGTATAATGATGGGAGTCTACATGGGTTGGGGGCCGTGCTGTCCCAGGTCCAGGAGGGGTGAGAGAGAGCAATTGCCTATGCCTGTTGGTCTTTGCAAGAGACGGAGTGCAATCCTGACAATTATAGATCCTTTAAGTTGGAACTATTGGCCCTGGTGTGGGCCATGACTGAAAGGTTTGCAGAGTACCTGACAGGTGCAGAGGTGACCATCGTGACGGACAACAATCCGTTGGCGCATTTAGAGAATGCTAAGCTTGAAGGGTCCAAGATGGTTGCCCAGATCTACAAAAAGTGGAGGGGTGGGTCCGGTCTCAAGTCTGGCCCCGTCCAGAAAAGCAATCCTGGCTGACTCAGGAGGGACAAAAGCTGTTGAGGCAGTGGGATAAGTTGAGTGTTACCCAGGGACTCCTGTGCCGGACCATCTACTTAAAATCAGAGCTGAAGCACCTACAACAGGTTGTCATTCCCATGTCATTGGGACCAGATGCTGCTCAGGAAACCCATGAATTGGGCGCCCATTTTGGGCTTCAACAACTGGTGTACTGCCCCAATTTGTTAAGCATGGTGTCTGAAGCATGTCTTACGTGTCGGACCTGTGGGTTAAGTAAGAGCACTAAAAAGCTGGCTGCTGTCCAGACCATCCTGACATCTGCACCCCTAGAGCTGCTGATGATTGGCTATGTACAGATTGGGTACTCTGCCTCTGGGCACTCGTACTGCCTGGTCATAATGGACCATTTCATAAAGTATGCAGTGGCTATACCCACTAGGAATCAGACAGCAGAGTCTGCCACCGAGGCGGTCTTCAAACACTTTATACAGGTGTTTGGGTGCCCACAGAGGATAAATTGTGCTCAGGGGGCATGTCTCCAAGGGGATTTAATGAGTGAACTGTACCAGTTGTATGGGATTGAGCGATTCCGTACCACCCTATATCATTTGCAGGGGAACGGAGCATGTGAGCGGTTTAGCCTCACTCTGATCCAATTGCTGCAGAGTTTAGAGGACAGTCAGAAGGATAGGTGGCCTGAATACCTGCCTGAACTAATGTGGGCCTATAACTAGAGATGGGCGAATTTCTCAAAAATTCGATTTGCTGACTTCGCAGAATTTTCTGACAAAATTTGTTCCGGTCCGAATTACTTCGGGACAAATTGCGTTAAAAAACAGCTATTTCCAGGCTGCACAGAGCCTGTAGGATGCTGTAGAACATTGTGCTATGCTTAAATATGCAAAGGGAGCTTGGTTTGGTCTTCATACAATGTTGTGTTTTAGTATGACACGCATATGACTGCCGCCACTCTTAGAATCGCTTCACTATAAAATTCCCTGGGCACTTAAGAGGGCAAAACTGACCAAAAAACTGAAGCGGGAATGTAGCCTGATAAAGTCATGGCAGCGACAGCTGGAAAAAAAACAAGCTGAGGGCTCAAGTGTGCAAAATCAGTGACAGAGTGTGGAGGTGACGGCGGCAGCCACAGCAGCATGAGGTCAGAGAGTGGCACAATGACATTCTGGAGGTGGCAAAAACATGAGTAGGCCACAGAGTGGCACAATGACACAGTATGTAGGTTACGGCAGCAGCATGAGGTCAGAGAGTGGCACAATGACATTCTGGAGGTGGCAAAAACAGGAGTAGGCCACAGAGTGGCACAATGACAGAGTGTGAGAGCACGGCAGGAGCAACAGCAGCAGCATGAGGTCAGACAGTGGCACATTGACAGTGGAGGTCACGGCAGCAGCCAAAGCAGCAGCATGAGGTCAGACAGTGGCACAATGACAGAGTGTGGAGGTCACGGCAGCAGCCACAGCAGCAGCATGAGGTCAGACAGTGGCACAATGACATTCTGGAGGTGGCAAAAACAGGAGTAGGCCACAGAGTGGCACAATGACAGAGAGTGGAGGTGACAGCAGCAGCAGCATGAGGTCAGAGAGTGGCACAATGACAGGGTGTGGAGGTGACCGCAGCAGCAACAACAGCAGCAGCATGAGGTCAGAGAGTGGCACAATGACACAGTGTGGAGGTGGGTGGCAATACCAGTCCCTGGTAAAGATGGTGGTAGGCAGATGGAGAAACTGGCAGCAGATGTGTGGCATCAGGCGGGTGGCGGCATCAGAATAGTGGCTGAGGCAGGTAGTTTGAATCCAGACTCATTTCTCAAAGTTTTGGTGAGGCGTCATGGCTGATGTAATCTGACGCCTAAGGCATTGGTGTGTGGAAATCCTGGCCGATCCACGCCTGATTCATCTTCACAAAGGTCAGTCGTTCCACATTTCCCGTTCTCCTTGGGGTAACGATGGCCTCACCGCACTGAACACCCGCTCTGATGCCACACTACTGGCCGGGCAGGACAGCTTCTCCACTGCAAACTCGGCTTTGGCTGCCCAGTAGTCCAGCGGATCTTCTAACTGGGGTGGCAGAGTGCTGTCCAAGTAGGCCACCACCTGTTGGTTCAGGGACTACTCCAGGTCCTGCTGCTGCTGCTGCTGGCGACTGCCCTCCTCACTAGGCGGGTGAAGGAAGATGCTCATCAGTGACTCCAGACTTAGGTTGCTGCGGATGGAGCTGGTACTGCTCCTACCCCCACACCTTCCCCCAGTAGCCATGGAAGCAGTATGTGAGCGCTGAAGAACCCCCCGGTCAGACCTGTCAGAGGAGGGACGATGCCACACATAGGCAGTGGGCAACTGACTATGGAGGATTTCCCTATAGTATTTGAGTTTGTCCTCCCTCTCAGCAGCTGGGAAAAAGGCTCCCATTTTGGACCGGTAGCGAGGGTCCAATAGGGTGGAGAGCCAGAAGTCATCTCTCTGCCGGATGTTGACTATTCAGCTGTCACTAGCCAGGCAAATCAGCATGCTGCGGGCCATCTGCACAAGTGACTCCGAGGGGCTCCCTGCCTCCATCTCCACTGTATACTGCCACGGTGCTTGCGGGTCATCTGCCTCGTCTTCCTCATCTCCATCTACCTCCTCCAGCTGCTCCTGCTCCTCCTCTCTTGTCACCTGGGTAGAAAATCCACTCATTAAACCAGACAACGCTTCTGCTCCAATGTCCTCCTCCTCCTCCAGTTCAGTCCCCACCGGACTCATGTGGCCGCGAGATGTAGTCGCCACGTCTCCAGTCTCCTGCCCAGACAGATTTTTCAGCATCTGTTCCAGGACATGAAGCAGTGGAATGACGTTATTCATCCCTGTCACGTACACGCTCACCAGCACGTGACTGGGGGGCCACTGCAATGGGGTAGACTTGTATCCACTCGAGCTCACCTCTCACTCAGGTAGCTAATCAAGCATAAATCGTACCACAAGACAGTTCCAGCCCCCTCCAAAAATACACGCTGCCACCACCTTCCTTCAAAAACCAAAAAGGAATCAGCCGGAAGGAATCTGATTCCTAACAGATATTCAAAAAAAAAAAAACACGTAAAAAATGCTTATCTCACTGCTCTGAAGCAGCTACAAAAGAAAAATACACTTCTTCAAGGAAATGGGTCGGTGCAACAACAAGAACTTCCGAATTAGGGGTAACTTTAATTTAAAAATGATTTTCAGTGCTTACATAAACAAAATATGATAACAATAACAATGACACACATCAATACAGTTATGAAAATAAAAGGATAAATGCATAGAAAGGTTTCACACTTACAGATGTTTCAGATCAGGTCCTGGGGGAAGGAAGGAACATGGGACACAGCTTCAATAAAGAATTGACCCCCACGCTATGACACAGACTAGAGGTTGGCCTGGGGCTTTATACCTGTCCAGGATTTCTCCTCCTTCTCATAACTGCCTACTCTCTTACTGGTGGGCATTATGATGAGGAGGCGTGTATACAGAATTGTCGGATGAGGGTTATTGCATACGATTTCCACAAGGGGGCAATCACGGACTGCGCTTCTGCTGGGGCAGATCAATTAAGAGTATTTTCTGGAGGGGTCATAGTTTATCAGGTGTCCAGGACAGCTGCATATACAATCCTGGGCCATAAAGTGTAATAAACCCATGGTATCTAAACAGTTCAGTAATTAAACCGTCAAAGTGCTGGGATGAGGGTCTCCAGGCCCATGCTTCAAATTCTCTACAGGGGAAGGATGGGGGGTGGTATTCTAAGCTGCAGGAATTCTGGACTTCACAATTTGAGCAATGGTTTAATGAACAAATCAGAATACATTTAATTTTCAATGTTTTACATAACAATCCCGTAGTCCTGGCGACTGACATATAACGTCGCCTCCTCGAATGGCCTCAGCAAACGGCAGGTGTCATGCATGAGCTGCCACTGGCTGACATCAAAGTTACACAGGGTAGTATGATGATGTGGTTCATCAAAAAATCGTTAATGGCCTTTCTCTGTTCATACAGTCGGTCCAACATGTGCAGGCTGGAATTCCAACGGGTGGAAACATCGCATATCAGAGTGTGTTGGGGGAGGCCGTTCTGCCGCTGCAACTCGAGGAGGGTGTTCCTGGCTTTGTAGGAATGGATAAAGTGCATGCACAGTTTCCTGGCCATTTTCAGAATCTTCTGAAGATCAGTGGAAGACTTGAGGAACCTTTTCACAACCAGATTGAACACGTGCGCCATGCAGGGCGCATGGACCATCCCTCCTCGGTGCAGCGCGGACACCATGTTCCTCCCATTGTCCATCACCATGGTTCCGATTTGCAGTTGGCGCGGAGAAAGCCACACATCAATTTCTTGCTGCATGACGCGAAGCAGTTCCTCCCCTGTGTGACTTCGTTCGCCGAGGCAAGCCAGGTGTAGAACTGCGTGACACCACTGTGTCCTACACATGTGGTATGATGGAGCAGTAGTTGTGGAGGCTGAGATGATGGTGGTGGTGGAGGAGGAGGAGGCGGACATTGGCGCAGGAGCCGCAGTTTGACAACGTGGAGTAGAAAGCGACGTCTCCTGTCCAAGTTTTTGTTGTGCCTGGGCAGGAAGCACATTCACCCAGTGGGCCGTAAAGGACATGTACTGGCCCTGACCGTAGTTACAGCTCCAGACGTCCGCGCTACCATGCACCTTGGAACAAACCGATAAGCTCAAGGACTGGCCCACCTTCTGTTCTACATATTTATGATATGCTGGTACTGCCTTTTTGGAAAATAAATTACGGCTTGGAACTCTCCATCTCGGCTCGGCATAAGCCATTAGTTCTCTGAATGGTGCAGAGTCCACCATTTGGAAAGGGAGGGATTGCAGTACCAACAACTTGGACAGGAGCACGGTCAGCTTCTGCACCTTAGGATGGTTGGACGCATACTGTTGTCTCTTTGCAATTGCCTCTTTGAACGACTGCTGGCGCCATGAGTAGCGAGGAGCAGGAGCATCTGGATTGGGAGATGATGGCAAAGAGAAACAGCTCCCTTCTGCAGAGGTGGTGGAGCCTTGACTGGCTGCAATGGCATGCGTGCCACTGGACGCTGCTGCTGCGGCGGCAGGATGGACCACCACATCTGAGCCACGTTTCTCCCAGGCCACCGGATGGTGACGCTGCATGTGTTGACGCAGGGCCGTGGTGCCAACGTCAGCTCCTTGGCCACGCTTCACTTTCTGCCCACAGGTTCTACATGTACCCATATTCGGCTCCTCAGGTGTCTTAGCAAAAAACTGCCACACCGCCGAGTATCTGATTTTACCGCCAACGCTCCACACTGAGTGACTACTACTGCTGCTGCCTCGCTGAGCCCCTGTGCCGCTACTTTTTTGGACCTGCTACGTGGATTTTCTACCCCGTGGCCGCTTGGCTCCCGACCTCATACTGCTGCTACTCTGCTGACTCACGGTCACACAACCCACTTGCTGGCTGCGCCGCTGCCTGACGCACAAGTGACGCCCTCTTCTCCTGGCGATGATGAATCCCTTGCTTCACCCAGGTCCCAAGTGCGGTCGGCTACATCATCATCGATTTGTGTTTCATTGTCACTGCTGTCCTCATCACTGGTCTTGGTATGCAGAGGCTGACCCCTCACAACATGACCTCCCATGCCACTCTCCACATCTATACTTTGCCGCCTGCTGCAAGAAGCAGGGGATATTGGCCCCATTTCTTCGCTGCCAAGTAGCTGCTGACTGCCCTCCTCAAATTGTTCATCCTCGCTATATAGTGGCGCTGAGCCCAGACCACATAGTAGATCTCTGGCTGAGGGAACCGGATGGGACAGTGGCGGGTTGAGGACAGTTGAGGGCCGCTGACCCGCTCCCGGGCCATGCCAACTAAGGGTTGTGTCTGACGTTCCCACGACTCTTGGCTGGGATTGTCAGATGTCATCTGGGAGGAAGTGGATGACCTAGTCAACCAATCAAGAACCATTGGGTTGCTGAACAACACACGGCCGCTAGATGACAGCGGCAGTTGTGGCCTCACCGAGTGACCCCTGCTGCGACGTCCCCTTGCTGTGCTGCGACCTGGGCCTGCTCCAGGAATGTTTGTGCCACTGCCACTTGCAGGAAAAGAGCCTGCCACCTCTCTGTCTGACTTACTGTTTGTTCTAAAATGTACAGACTCTGTTTGATGAAGATATCTGTATATGATAAATACACACCCTGTATTTGACTCCAAATGAACCCACTAACAAGCTTGGGTAACCCTTGGATATAAATTGCGCTCCACAAATGGCCAGGAAAAATTAACTTGTATGTGCCGTTTAAAAACACTGTGTATTTTACTGAATATAAAAGCACAAACAGGCTTAATTAACCTTCGGATATGAATTATGCTACAGAATTTCTTCTTTGGCGGTGAAAAACAACGTTTATTTTACTGAGTACAACTGCAGAAAAATACTCAGTTAACCCTTGGATGTAAATTGCGCAATAGAAATGTGCTGCCAACAATTACCAGCTTTGTATCATGTTAAAACGGCGTGTATTTTACGGAAACAACAACAGAAAAATCGTAATAATCTTCGTATATGATTATGCTATAGGCAAAATTTCTTCTTTGGAGGTGAAAAACAACGTTTATTTTAATGAATACAACTGCAGAAAAATACTCAGTTAACCCTTGGATGTAAATTGCGCAATAGAAATGTGCTGCCAACAATTACCAGCTTTGTAGCTGTTAAAAGGCGTGTATTTTACGGAACACAACAACAGAAAAACTTGTAATTAACCTTCGGATATGAATTATGCTACAGGCAAAATTTCTTCTTTGGCGGTAAAAAAGAACGTTTCTTTTAGTGACCACAACAGAAGAACAACGCTTAATTAACCCCTGGATCTAAATTGCGCAAAAGAAATGAGCAACCAAAAAGTAAGTGGTATTTGGATTGTAAAAACGCTGTTTCTTTAACTGAATACAACAGCAACAGGCTTAGATAACCCTTGGATATTCAATGTGCTCAAGAACTGAGCAGATAGCATTAAAATGTATATGCAGCTGAATTGGACGCACACTGGACCCCACAAAATCAGAATTAGAACGTAAGAGAAGCAGTCTCTGAGACAAGCTGTGACACCCCCCAAAAATCGCTGTATAAAAATGAGTTCTTTAGTATCAGATATCATAAGCGGCAGCACCTTCCCTACACAGCACAGTGAGAGCGGTGTGAGCTGCCAGCGTCGCGCCCGGACTTATATAGTGCGGTGACGTCACAGAATCCCGCCGGTCTCTGAATGGCTTCATCCCCGCACATGTCATTTAGGCTACACCTTTCTTCCTCCCAGACTTCTTTGCCCCATGTAACGCCATGTGCTCTCAGCCATTTTATCAATTAAAAACACGCTTTGTTCCCTCGAATCACCCCAAACTTCGACTTCGCTCAGAATCGAAGTTTTTCTGAAATTCTAAACGAATTCCACTTCGTTAGATCAATTCACCCATGTCTACCTATAACAATAGGGTGCACAGTACCAGGGGTTATTCCCCATACATGCTGATGTTCGGAAGACCGGGCCAGGAGATTGATGATCTCCACATGCCCAGTCCAATGGAACTGCCACCAACCAGTACCACTGTGTGGGCACAGAACACTGCCGCCGGCTGAAAGTGGAGTACAAGGTTGTAGGAGAACGCCTGAAACAAGTTGTACACCCTAACCGCGGCCCGTGCAGAGAGACAGGTATGCCCCAGGTGATCGGGTGACGGTCAGAGCTAAGAGGCCATTCGGAAAGTTTGATAGGAAGTTGGAGGCGGTCCCGTATGCAGTAAAGAGGAGAGTACACCCTGCCATTCCAGACAATAGGGATGGGGGCCCCTCACAAAATCTGCAACGAAATATGTTAAGGCGTTGTAATTTTGAGGTGCCCGTGACTGTGCACGAAGTACTTACCCCCGTCCAGCAACCTCCCTTAATTGAAAAATGGTGAGCTGTCCCGATTCTGGTGTCAACTGAGGTTCCAGTCAACAAGTCTTTATCCAGGAGATGTGCCTGTAGACCCTGAGCCTATAGCCCCACGTAGGATGTCCAGGTCTAATGCTGGTGTACCCGAAGAGTGCTCTGCGCAAGATGAGTTTGTGTGGGGAGGGTTGTCTAGGATGCCAACTTCTAGTGGGGGTGGTATGTGGGATAGTGGAACAGCTACATTTTGTTCATTCAGTAAGATCATATGTGTGATTTATAAATGTAAAGTATTCTGTTGCATTTCGCTGTTCGGCCACAAGATGCCGCTGTTTACGGGATCTGGTGTATGAAAATTAGAGACATGTGACAAGGGACACAAGGCAGCAGCCATCTTGGACAGAGAGATCAGGAGTGGACAGATGCTGGGCGAGGATCGAATCAGCTCTCCTGATTCAGTGAGTTCCTGAACTGTGAGCTGCTCCTGAGAGAGAGAGAGAGAGAGAGGGGGGAAGTTTGGCTGTCTACATTGATGCAAGGAACACTCTGCAGGGGCTGAGAGGAGTGACTACTTCTGGATATCGGCTCCAACAGTGGAGACCCTCACCTCAGAGCAGTAACTGCTGGCCACCACAAAATACACCCGGGTCAAACGTATGCATGACAATGAATCCAGAACTATGTGCAGACCTGTAGTTAGTCTAGTTAGGGCAGGTTTTGTGTCAGGCCATAAGTGTCATTTCAAGTACGGTTTTCTTTTTTGGAGAAAGCTTCCCCTAGTACTGTTACTCCTGTAACCGGTTCACGTGTAAAAAAAAATCCATACGTTATGTATATTTTCTGGGAATAGCGGGTACAGCTGGTTAAGTTGTAAGCCGCTGTGCTACACCATGAGCGCTCCCTTGAATTGCATCACACGCAATTGTTCCTGTCTCCTGTCTGTACGGTATTAAAAGGTAAAAGGTGTTCTACCTCTCCGAATCCCACGGGTAGGTAAACTTTTTGTGCATCCCGAGAATACATCTCTGGCGGCGCGCTGTGCAGCATAGGGGCCTCGGCCACAAGTTTGTACACAAGTGTTTGGGGGATTTGTTTACCATACTTTCCTAAAAAGTTCAGTAAATTATACTGTTGTTGAAATGGTGTTGGAGTCGTATTCTTCATCCGTGACTTTGCTGTTTTCCGGGAAGCCTGCAACGGTGCTCTGTTTACAGAGCATTTTTTGGTTGCATTGTTGGAATACATAGAACAATGCAACCAATCAGAGCCCATAGCAACCAATCAGAGCTCAGCGTAACCAATCAGAGCCCATAGCAACCAATCAGAGCTCAGAGTAACCAATCAGAGCACAGCTTCCATTCCATATAGTGCTCTTGAAAGATGAAAGCTGAGCTCTGATTGGTTGCTCTTTGCTCTGATTGATTGCTACGGGCTCTGATTGGTTGCTATGGTTTCTGATTGCTCGCTATGAGCTCTGTTTAGTTTTTATGAGCTCTGATTAGTTACTATGAGCTCTGATTGGTTGCAGAGAGCTCTGATTGGTTGCTATGGGCAACAAAGAAAGTCTTAGGGCTTGTTCACACGGAGTTTACACTCCGTGTTACAAGCGCTTTTAGGATCCATCTTGGGGTCCGCTCTGTCGGTCCCCAAGATGGATCTAAACAATTAGCAGTGAGATTATCACTGCAGGCTATGACGAACACGCAGCGGCATTCAGATGAGGGATCGCCACTGCATGTTTCAAAAGCGCAGCTCGGGTCCGTCTTGAAAAGAATTGACATGCAATTTTCATACATAAGGCCTAGAGCTTCTGGACACACAAACCTCTATCGGAAAACCAATGGAGATGTCCACATGGAGGCACCGTTGAGATAATGCTGAGGCATCTTAGAGGCTGGATAATTACGAGTTGCAATGAGTTAAGAAGTAAACATTTCACAAAACAGCCGGGTCCAAACTACTTAGAATGGAATTAAATTAAGTAGTGCCAGTGTGTTAAATCAGTAAATATTAGCATTGCTAAGCAACTAAAACCCAAAATTGTGTCTCGCAATTTCTTTAATTATTTAAAATTATAATGATCTCAGATTGAAAAGAAAATGAACTGACATCCAAAAATATCTATTGAGATAAAATGCGAAGCAGCAGATCAATCATTTTTAGCATAAAACAGAGTTTAATGAGGTGATTTTCAGCTTCACGGAGTTTAGGTTTTTATGGCGTTAAATAATTTAACCAATCGCTTGCAACCATTTTAATTATTAATATTGTACTCTATGGCTTATTTATTTTTGGATTTTAGGGATGCAAAAATTAACTACACCGTGCAGTGGAACTGTGGTGAGCAAGCCAGCGATGCGATATCGATTGTATTTTATTTTTATATATATTTTATATTATATATTTATATATATATATATTTTTATATATTTGGGGGGGGGGGGGAGGGGGTTTGTTCAAAAGCAAACAAGGCCCGGGTATAACATCCAAATAAGCAATTTTATTGGGGGAAAACCAAGGAATAAACAGAAATTCGTTTATCTTTTAGCATTAAAAGGAACCATATTTATTAAAGTCCCTTTTTCAGGTATCCCAAAAACAGAAAATCCTTATTAGGTATCCCAAAGGCGTGGGTTATGCTCACCCCACCCTGCAGGTTTATACAGCCTTACGCACGCAAACCACGCTTCTGGTTGCAGGTCCAGAAACACACCACTATTCTGCACCCGCGCCTTTTATTGGCTGGTTTGACCGGGTGGAGTATTGAGCGACCGTCCCCCCAGACTTTGGGCCGCCCATAAAAAACCCGACCTGGACTACAAAAAAAAAAATGCTCAGCAGTAGTGTTGAGCGATTACGAAATTTAAACGCCCTTCTATTTCACCACAGGTGAAAATTTAAAAGGGGCAAAAATACCGTTTATTATTCAAAACTAAAAGTTAGGTTTTTTGACTTTTTCACACCCCGCTTTTCATTGAGCGGGATCTACGTAAATCTTAAAACGCAATTCTTATTCCCACAGGTGAATTTTAAGGTGCAAAAATACCGTTTATTATATCAAAACATAACGTTACGTGTTTTTTTGATTTTGCACACCCAGCATTGTTCTTTGACGCAGCATCAAATTTTAAATCTTTTAAAACAGCCTTTTCTAAAATTCCCCAAAGGGGGAATTGAAAGGTGAAAAAAAAATACCTTTTATTATATCAAAACATAACGTTAGGGTTTTTTTTTTTGACTTTTGCACACCCCCCATTTTTTCATTGAGGGCAGCATTTAGAAAAATTTTAAAACACCCAATTCAATATTCACCACAGGGGGAATTGAAAGGGTCCCAAAAAAAAATCTTTTTTATTATACCAAAACATAACATTTTTTTAACGTGTTTTTTGATTTTTTTGGGGCCCCCAGCATTGTTCATTGACGCAGCATCTCGAAAATCTTAAAAAAGCAATTTAATTCCCCAAAGGTGAATTGAAAGGTGCAAAAAAATCCCTTTATTATATAAAAAAATTAACAGTTACGTGTTTTTTGATTTTGAAAACCCAGCATTTTTAATTGACGCAGCATTACTTTAAATTTTTAAAACAGCCATTCATTTTTAAACCAAAACAGGTAAAATTGAAAGGTGAAAAAAAAATACCGTTTATTATATCAAAACAAAAAAACAGTTACTTTTTTTTTGATTTTTGCAACCCCAGCATTGTTCTTTGCGCAGCACTCGTAAATTTTTTTAAAAAAGCCATTTTTTTTTCCCCAAAACAGGTAAATTTAAAAGGGTTTTGCAAAAAAAATCGTTTATTTTCCCAAAACAAAACAGTTACGTTTTTTTTTTGACTTTTGCCCCACCCAGAAATTGTTCATTGCCCGAAATTTTTACGAAATTTTTAAAAACACCCCAATTCTAATTCACCACGGTAAATTAAAAAGGTGCAAAAAATCCGTTTATTATATAAAAAAAAAACCCATAAAAAGTTCCCGTTTTTTTTGGATTTTTTGCCACCCCAAAGCTTTGTTCTTTTGACGCAAGCATTACGTAAATTTTTTAAAACAGCAAATTTTATTTTCCCCAAAGGGTTTTGAATTGAAAGGTGAAAAAAATTATCGTTTATTATCCCAAAACATAACGTTACGTGTTTTTTGATTTTTGCGCACCCGGCTTTTTTCATTGACGCAGATTACATAAATTTTAAAAACCCAGCAATTTATATTCACCACGGGGGAAATTGAAAGGTGAAAAAAATTCCGTTTTTTATTTTTTAAAAAAACATAAACTTTTAGGTTTTTTTTTTACTTTTGCACCCCCAAGAATTGTTAATTGACGGGGGCATTAGTAAATCTTAAAAAACCAGCCAATTTTTAATTAACCACAGGTGAATTAAAAGGGGTCCCAAAAAAATCCCGTTTTTTTATCCCCAAAACTTTAACCCAGTACGTTTTTTTTTGGGATTTTTGGGCCAGTCAGTTTTGGTTGTTTGACCCCCTTTTGCATTTAAAATTTTTTAATCCAGCAATTTTTTTTTTTTAAAATTAGAGGGATTTGGGGAATAGTTTGTGATTTGCCGTTTTTTTAATAAGAGACTTTCCAAAACTATTCCATCCCTTCAAAAATTTTTTATTTTTTGGAACATGGAGCAAAAATGCAGGTGGTAAGCGGGGCCAGAGGGGGGGGGTAGACATGGGGGTTTGAGGAAAGAGAAAAGGTTACTCCTTCCGGGTGCGGCGAAAAACACAAAGGGCCAAAGAGGGATCTTCAGTTGGGGGGCCCTTTTCGGGCCCTGTCATCGCTGGGTCAGGGCCCTGTGAATCAAAAGAACGAACATCGTCCCCAAATTTCTGTCCTTCAGTGGTTAATGAAACCCTTATTTTGCAGTCTTACCTCCTCTTTCCTGCGGAGGGGCCAAAAAATTTTTTTGGGGTTCTTTTCCCCAGAAATAACCCAGAAATCCGCCCAAACATGAAGGGGCCCAAATTTTTCAACGGGGTTTTTACCCCCCCCCGGGGGAAAAACCCATTGTTAAAGACCCTTTGATGAAAAAAATGGGGTTGGGGTCAGAAGGCATGTTAAAAGACCAAAGAGGATGATTTAGTCTGTTTGGGCCCCCCCGGGTTACTGTTGCCTTAGAGGGGGGTGAAGGAACCCGGGGCCCTTTGGCAAAAACCCGGGGCCCGGGTCGGCAAAGCCTTCCCATTTGCCCCCTTGCTTGTACCCCGCCCCCTTCTGGATGAAAAAAAAGTCAGGAAAACCAAGTCACCTGTGTTGATGTGATGATGATGACGACATTCGGACCCAACCCTTTGGTCTTTTCCCCCAAAATTTTTACTTGCGAGGCTTCATCAGTGGACGAGGAGGAAAACGATGGGGTTTGGAGGGGGGCAATAAGGGGGGCCCGCCACAAAAAGGGGGGGAGGGCGGGGGCAGGGAAATTCGTATATGATTCCGCCAGCCAAAGGTTTAGCGCCCAAAACCCGCTCCTCGCTTTTTCGCCGTCAAAAAAAAAATCCCGGACCTCTAAAACCTTTGGGGCCCTTCCCTTTTAGCAAGGGCCCCTTTATTCCCCCCGCGGGTGTCATATGCCGCCTTTGCCGTAAAGCCCTAAGTAGAGGCAAGAAGAACCTTAAGTGGTTAACCAACCCCCAACAGTCTGTCAAATGCAGCGAATCATTTAGTTTTAAAAAGAGGGAACACTTTGGGCCAAAAAAGGCCCGACCCCACGCCGGGCCCCCAACCCCCTATCCACCCTCATTCTCCCCCCTCCTCTCCCCCGCCACCACCAAGAGGGTTTCCCCCAGGTGCCCCAAAGTCTCTAGAGTCAAAGTCAGGGTTTAAAACCCCCGCTTCAGCCTTCCCCCCGTCGGGCCCGGGGTACCCCCGAACCACCAGAGAACCCCCTTCCCCACCCCTTCTCCCTTTCCCCCAGGGTTTTACGACCTGAAGCCGGTTTCAAACGGCCAAATCTAGAAGGGCCCGCCTTCTGTCTTCCAGGTTTTGGGGAGCGAAGAAAAAAACTTTAACCCAAAAACCCTCCCAAAGCCAAAACCGGGAAAGTCGGCAAAATTTCCAGGCTTTTGGCCTTGGAAATGTTTTCCTTTCCCCTTGGGGAACCCCAAATGGGTTCCGCCACGTTCCCTGGGGCCCCCGCCCTTTCCCCCAAATTTCCAGATGCCGAGCAGGCATTTCTTTTTCCAGAAAAGCCGTCTCTGTCCTTGGGCCGCACGGGGTCATCTAAAAATTTTTAAAACGCCCTTTTTCTGCCATCTGTGTCCCGGGAAAAACCATTCACCCAAAGAAACAGGGGCTAGTAAGCACGGGGCCCAAAGGGCCCCTATATCTCTGTGACACTCACTGGGTGAGTTGGGGTGAATGTCTTGGGGGGGGGACGGTGGCTCTCGGCCCGGGCCCCGCTTTCAAAACCGCAGGGATGGTGAGGGTTTTTCCCCCCAAGGCTCTGGTGACATCACGTGCCCAGAGGGAAACCCGGCCTTTTGAAATTTAAATTTCCTTGGAGGGCCCCTTCCCAACCAAGGTCCCGGGCTAGGGGGATGGCTTCCGGGAAAGAGAAACCCGGGGGGGCCTGGCCCGGGGACAAGAACCTTGGCCAGGGAAAGGGGGTGTGCGGGTAACGGGCCGGAAAAAAATGGGGCCCGCCCTTTTTGATCGGGGGGCTGGAGCAAACCCCCTTTCCTGGCACATGTCATGAAACCTTTTCGTCCGAAATTTCTAAAGAGCTAAACCCGGGGGTTTTTGGAAATGGCCCGTGGGAAAAAGGTCCCAGGTTGGTTCCACTTCCGCCGTTCGCACCCCCCTTCGTCCCCCCCTTTGGGTGCGTTTTTGGGAGGTCCGCTCGGCCTCCCCGTCAACCGTTTTCATTTGGGAACACCTGGAATTCCCCCTCCCCATTTCTAAACGATTTTGGGGAGCAGTTTCAATGCCCTTTTCGCCCTCCGGGGAAATGACAAAAATTTGGGGGGACAAGCAGCGGTGCGGACCTGTGGTGTTGAACCACCGAGAAATGGAGGCAGGTGAAAAAGGGTTTCCCCCATCATTGCCGTTTTTAAGAAAGCCACCCCAAAATTTGGGCAGTGCGGACAATGCCCAATTTTCCCGCATGAGCATTGTGGGGGGAAAAATTTTTTTTTGGGAAAACCCTCAAAAAAGGACACTCTGAAAAAAAACAAGGTCCCCCCAAACGGGCGGAGGAGGGGGACGGGGCAAGATGCGGGGCCCGGGGGCCTTTCTCTCCGTCAAACCACAAGGGCCCCCGTTTCACAATTTTTACGGGGCTTCATTAGGCCCGTGGTTCGGGGGTTTCCGAGCTTGTGCAAGGGGGTGCATCAATCTCAGGGGCATCATCCCAGGGAAAATCAGGGCTGTGTTGAAGCTGTTTCCCGGGTGGCCCGCGGAGGAGGAGGAGGGGGGAAAGGGGGTTTTTCCTAGACAACCCATTTTACCGACTCCCCGCCTTTTGGAAAAAGGTTTTGGGGGGAATTTTTTAGGCGGAGGAGGAAGATGAGGGGAAAATCAAATTTTTCTAGTGCCCCTCGGGCCCAGAAGGGGTTTGGGAAAACAAGGGCCCCTCCCCAAATGAGGTTTTTTTGGGTCCCATTTTCCCCCAACATGATCCTGCATTAAGGGGCCTTTAAAAAAGAAAAAACAGTTTAAGGGTGGCCCCCCCTCCTGGTTTCCCCGGTACAAAACAAAAATCAGCACTTTCCTTCCCCCCCCCCAAATAGAGGTTTAAAAATGCGGGAAAAATGGAGCTTGCTGATTGATAAATGGAGACATCTTTTGGGTTGCCCTTTTGCTTGGCTTTCTTTTTTCATTTTACTCAACGTGCTGGAGGAAATTGTCTCTGTATTTTTGTTCCGTCATGCTCCTACTCCTTCCTTGAATAACCAAATTGGGTTTAAGTTTTCCCTGTACCTCCCTTGTACAATAGGGGAATTTTTTTTCCCAGCTTTTTTTAAAATGAAGTTTTTTAGTAGTTGCTTTTTTTAGGTTTGGTACCAACACAATACCCCTTCCCCTGGACTAAATCTCGGGTCTGGCCCCATCGTTTATATCCGGGGGCTGTCCTCTTGGCCTGTGGAGATGTTTTTTACATGGGCATTTAATTTGCCAGCCTATCCGCATCTGTGCCACATGCCAATCACCCTCTTTTATGGGGTGCCTTACTTTCCCCGGTCCCTTCGCAATTCAAGAAGACCCCTAGGGTGTCGACCATAAATAATTCGAACGGGGGAACCCAGTGGACGTTGTGGTTCCTCCCTGATGGAAAATAACAAGTAGAGCAATAAACAGTCCAGTCCCCTCCCTCCCTCTCTACCACCTTAGTAACAAGGTTTTTTTAAAGGGTTTTTTTAACCTTTTTCCCCCTAAACATGGTTTTGAGGGTGATAAAAAGAGGTGCGCAAAATGTTTAATTTTTGTATTTACACAGTTCCCCCATTACTTTCAAAATAAAAGGTGTCCTTGGTCCGTAAAAATTTCCTTAGTACCCTGTCCCGGAGAATATAAAAAACAGTTCCCTGGCAAGGGCTTTGATGACGTATTTTCAAAGGGCATGCTTTGGGTACCCGTCGCGTAATCCACGCCCCAGAATATATTGGTGCCCCCTACTGATTTCCGGGGCCCCCACCAGACCCCATTGAAATTTTTTCAAATGGAACCTTTAATTGGCAAAGGAACCAGGGGCTCGAAAGTGGGCCAGGGGAGTTACTGGAACGGGACTGACTGGCAAAACCCCTTTAAAATTTTCCGGTAAACCCCCGGCCGTAGAACCTCTGTAACCCAGTTCCGGGGTTTGTCACCCCCAAGGTGACCCCCTAACACAGGGGTATGTGCCAGGTCTAGAACCTGTGCTGGGCCCCCAGGTCGGGAGCTGCTCAATAACCTCATCCCTCACTTTGGTCCCCCGGTTAGCAAATTGTTATTGACCGCAAAGGGGGGGGGACCGTTTTTTTGCCCCTGGGCTCGGGGGGAACCCATCTGCACAGTGACATTTCAAATGCCCTTTTTAAAGGTTAGATCCCGAGCTGGGGGGGTCCCAAAATTTTTTCCCGGGATACTTAGGTCGGGAAGGGGGTCTGGGGCGTGGGTTCTTAAACCTGATCTCCCCCCCAATACTGAATAGGGAAGTTGTCAGGGGTTCGGCCCCCACATTCCTGTCCCCCTTTTGGGCCTCCTGGGCTTTATGCGGCACTGCCTTTTCCATAAGCCCCAGAAAAGGGAAAGTCCCGACCCACAAATTTAGGGTGCATCAAGTTTGCAAAAACCCCGGCCCGGGGGGGAGATAGTGTTCCGGCCTGTGCCAAATGTCACCTTTTTGCCCAGGGGAAATTTTGCTTTGGGTCTCCGGGGGATGCTTCACCCCTCTTTCCCCGGGTTCAGTAATGGGGGAGTGTGGCCCTCGCAGGGTCACCAAACTCCCTGAGTCCAGGGCCCAGTACATTTTTGCCATTAATTGAGACTTGGCACCCCGGGGGGCCCCCTGCCTTGGGGGTTTATAGGCTGAGCAGGGTGTGAAAACCAACGAGCAGCGCCGGGCCCTATAGCGCCTCCTGGGCTCCGTGGATCTGGGCATGGGGGGGCTAGTGACTAGGGTTCTGGATCTCCGCAGATGAGTCACGGCCCGGACCCCCTTGACCTGAGGCGTAAAACCGTCCTGCCTTGAGGACGCCCTCCGCCCTGGTCTTTAAGTCCTTCTTGGGGCTGTCACTACCCTCCCGGCACCCCAGTACTGTGACCTTGTCTCCCCGACTCATCGGGAGGTTCTTGGCCAAAAAGCTGACGAGCCCCCCAAAGCTCTTCCACACTTGGGGTTCCCCTGTGCCACCCAGCACTGTTGGGCCTAGGGGGCGATGCACAAACTGTCATGCAAACCCGTCGACATTTGGAGGGTGCAGGTCTCCGGTTTGAAGCCACTTTGGACAAAATGAAAAATGTCGAACTCTGGGTTTGTTCGTTGTCCTGTGTATTCCCGCGATGCACCCGTTGGCCCCGTGGTCAGCGTTACTCCGTCGCGCCCCGAATTTCCTCCTTTAGCTTCCCATTTCTTTGGCGTCCGCATCCAAGTCAAAATAGGGCCCTTTTGGGGTCCAGGTGAGGGAAGGGGGGGCGGGGGAAACCCGGCCCACTGCTTTTGGAGGTAACTTTTCCCCGGGGTAGCTTTGAAAACCTCAGGAAGGCCTAAGTCATCCTCTGGCGTCATTTTCTGTAAGCCCCACGTACATTTCTCCTGGCGTTGCGGTTCTCCCCCCGCATTGGGGTGGCCCCACCTTCTGGCTTGCGACGGTAGTTAAAAATCGCATTTGTTGGAGAAATAGCTTGTTGGTCTCTTGCGCACTTCCAGTCTCCCTGTGAGGTTGTGGCTGGCTTGGGCCGGACCAGGTGTTGAGTAGCTTATGCTTTCCCACTGGTTTTTTTTTAAACTGTTGCTGCCTTGACCCGGACATGCACCCTTTTTCAGGGGTGTTGCCTGCATCCTCCCCCCAATTGTGGGGGGGGGGGGGGTGGTCAGTTCAAAGGCAAGCCAGGCACAGGGTTTTAACGTCCAAAATAAAGAATGTTTTTGGGGAAAAAACCCAAAGGGAAACAAAAAGAAATTTTAGTTATCTTTTAGCATAAAAAGGAATATTAATTAAATCCTTATTCAGGTATCAATAACAGAAAGTCCTTACTTAGGTATCCCCCAAAAGGGAGTGGGTTATGCTCACCCCCCACACATGTCGGTTTACACGCCTTACAACACGGCAGCCGCTTTTGGTTGCAGGTCCAGAAAAACACCCCCTGACTTCCGCACCAGCTGCCTTTTTTTGGTGGTAAGCTGGGCTGGGTTTGGACGACCGTCCCACCAGCTTTGGGCCCCTCCCATAAAAAAAACCGACCAAGACTACAAAGAAAAAAAAAGTAGCAGCAAAAACTGATCCAAATGCCCAAAAAATTTCGTCTTTTTTTTGGTCATTTCCGTCCTATAAAAAATTGGATAAAATTATCAAAAAATTCCAAACTGGGAACAAAAAAAGCATTAGCCCGAAAAAATTTACCCTCACTCGCCCAGGTGTTGTTCAAAAAAGTTATTGTCCCCAAAAAAACGGATCTCCATGCAAATTTCAAAGATAAAAAATAGAATTTTTTTATGGTACCAAAACATAACGTACATGTTTGGTGTTGCCGGAATCATATCAACCTATAGAAAAAAGGAACACATATTTACCAAAGGGAAAGAACGCTTTTAAAAGCAAAAACCCCCCAAAAGGGCGAAGTTTTTTTTTTCAATTTGCCCCTTAGAGTTTTTTTGCAGTTTTTCCAGATATTTATTGCATATGAATAAACCCTTTGAAAGTACATCTTGTCCCCCCAAAAAAAAGCCCCTCAGTGTTTATGTAGGTGAAAAAATAAAAAAGTTATGGCTTTCAGAACGCGAGGAGGAAAAAAAATTTAGAGCCGTATTATTATGACCGTCAGTCAGGAAGGGGTTAAAGGATTGTTCCCATCTCAGAAATTTATGGCGTATTGATAGGATTTAAAGTTGATGGGCAGTTGGCAACTAAACAAGGGTATGTTCACACGACGTTTTGGATCCGTTTTTGATCCCGTTTTTTTACTAGAAAAAAAGGATTTAAAAACTGATCCAAAAATGCATCCAAAAAAAGGTCCAAAAAGCAGCGCTGATGCTTTTTTGGATGCGTTTTTAAAAGGTTTTGGGTGCGTTTTTTGACCTTTTTTTAATTTTATACAAGGTTGTAGTTTGAAAAGGTAGAATATTTGGTAATTATTTTTTCCCCTTCATATGTTTGTATGTAAGGGTTGTAATATACTAAATTGGCCCTAGAGGTTTTCATTTGATCTAGAAGAATTTTGAATTTTTGTAACCTAATGACCTACTTTTTTACTTACTGGAAAATGGGTTTGTTGAGTGTAATGGGATGTCTAATTGAGGGCGCTTAAACGGCAAGTTTTATTGGTTTCCCACAAGCCTAATAGAGGACGTATAATGCAAGCATTTTCAGTGTTTTCTACGAAGCCAATAGACGGCGCTATAAATGCAAGTATTTCAATGTGTTTTTAGAAACCTAACAGAAAAACGCCATAAAAGATTTTACTGTGTTTTATCTTTAAATCACTTTTTTTTGTATTGAAATTTAAATAAAAGCAGTTTTTTTGTATAGAA